>UFQX01000268.1:159318-252182 GCA_900497675.1 Arapaima gigas | reverse complement strand
GCCCCCCCCCCCCCCCCGCTCTTTTCAGCATTTCAAGTCATCTCCTTACATATTTACATATGCATGTTAAATATAATTACAAACATAAAGAAGAAACAACTATTTATATGATTCTAATGAGATTTTTCAGTACATTGTATTTTATTTGAATTTTCAACTAAGATACCATATAACAACTATAATAACCCACTTAATGTTGTTTTGGTTAGTGCTACACCTTCTAGAAACTTATCCTGGGCACTAACCAGGGTATTACTGTATTTAGCCAACTTTTCCCCACACAGCAACTTACATTGTTACGTTCCTTACAGCGACTTCTCCATTTATCATGCTGGGTTATAAGTTACAGGTTAAATACCTTTGCTTAACAGTACAGCAGCAGTGTATGAGATTCAAATCTAGGTCATTACCTAGCAGCTCCAGCTACCAACATCCAATTTCCCACCTGTTTAAAGACAGATTTTCATCGAATTTGAGAGTCTAAATTGCCCACAGGGTGTTTGTGAACGTATTTATGTGTCACTAAATGAGCAAGTGTGCTGGTACCCTGCTATGGAGAGGTGCCCTGTCCTAGGTGTATCTTGGTTAAGTTCCAAACCACCACAAATCTGCACTGAAAAAAATAATAAGACAGATGATGTTCTTTTAACTTCTGTTATTTTTTGACATTTTATTACACTGCACTTTTATTGCTACAATTTTGTGGGCACTAATATTAAGAATAAATTGTTTTAAAGTTTCAATCTTTTTCTTTATCATAATACAAGTACTTTGAGAATCTGATTTTAAATGTACATAAAAAATATTAATGCACTATTTTTACTGGCTGCTTTCCAGATGATGGGTTAGATTATTACCATTAGAGTACAATCTCTCTATCAAGGCAATTCTTACAATGAAATTATTCTAATGACCAAAATGACCATAAATGCTTTTTGGTGAAATAGTGTCTTGCAAAAATGTTCTAACCCCTTGAAATGTATCCCCATTGCCTGGATTATAAATTATACGTACACATAATTTTCCAATGAGCATGTTTATGGTGATCTCATATGCTAGGCAAAATAAGTCCGGTATATGCTGATATTTTCACAAAGAAAATGAAAAATGGAAATATAAAACTTACATAAGTTTTCAAACCCCACACAATATTTGGCAGAGCCACCTTTTACTCCAGTTACAGCTTTGTCTTTTTGGGCAAGCGTTTATACCAGCTTTGCACACCATTCAGGAGTTATTTTTCCCTCTGTTCATCTTGGGAAATCTGCAGCAGAACCTTGGGCAACTGTAGGACATCCACCTTTTTTGTCTGAGATACTCCAGTGTTGCGTTGGCCTTGTGCTTAGGATCATTGTCTTGCTGAAAGGTGAATTTTCTCCCAAGCTTCAGTTTCTCGACAGACCTAAGCAGGTTCTCCTGCAGTATTTCCCTGTATTTTGCTTCATTCTTCCTTCTGTTTTGACAGTATTCCCTAATTTAGCTGATCAAAAGCATCCCCACAGTATGATACTACCAGCACAACACCACATTTTTTCAGGCACGGACAGCATTGCAGTTGCACCACAGATAGTGTTTTGAATGACTTGGGACAATCATATGCTTTCAGACAAAATCCAAACATTACATGCTTTTTTGGGTTATGGCTTCTTTCCTGCCACCCTCTCATACAGACTAGTGTTATGCAGTGCTCTTCATATTGTGGAGTGGTGCACCTTTCCTCCCCTATCAACTACTGATTTCTGTAACTCCAACAAAGTGACTAGTGGTCTCTCTGTGGCTTCCCTAACAAGTCTACATCTTTCTCAGATGGCAGGTTTTGAGGGACAACCTTATCTAGGCAATGGCTAGGTGGTGCAATAGAGCTTCCATTTCTTTATCATTAATTCAGTGCTGAGAGAGAGATCCAAACACTTTGAAATAATATTGCACCTTTTTTTAAATGTATGCATTTCTCTGACTAAATCTCCAACTTCTGTATTATGGTCTTTAACCTTCATTCTCTTTCCTTCAGGTTTTCAGCATCATCAAACCATCCTTAAAACAGGTGTTTTTTTCCTCTAGAAAATGCAGGTGTTATTTGAATGAGTCACAGGTAGAAACCAATTATGCCCAATTAAGAATCAATTGTGTCCTTGTAAGGGATCAGTTTTTCCATCTGTCCAAACCTGGATTTTCCAGAGCTCAAGGGCTCAAATACTACAAGCAGCATATTTGTCTGCCCTCTCCCATTTTCTTTAAAATATCTGCCAACAAACAACTTCTTTTGGGTCAGACATTTTTGGAAAAATATGTGCAAGAATAATTTGTAATCCAGGCAATATGGATAACTTTCTAAGAATTTTCTTGAATACTTTTGCAAGACACTATATTTGTAGGATATCCTTTTCTGATAAACAGTTATTCAAACCACACAAGCAAGGTCATTTGTAATGATACTGCCTTTCAATAGAGTTGTCTTTTTCTTACTTCAAGTTTTAAACTGATTAATACTTTTCTTCTTCAACTTCTAAACCAATATTTCCTTAAATCTTTAGCATTCATTATTATTATAGATGATAAAGAGAAAATGCCCGTAGGAGCACACCTACAAGACAACTGAGACCTGCAGGAGAATCGGCAAGTTGGGTGAATCCTGATAATTTTGTATGGTACTTGACATCATTAACATTTCTATTCTGAACCCAAATTTCCATTCTGTTAAGGCAAATTTTTGGGTATAAATTAAATTTGCTTGTAGGTCCAACTAAAATGAGGTTTTGTTATACTAGGGAAGTCCGCACCAGCAATACTGTCAAGTTACTGCTATAGATTAAAAAATAATAATAATAAAAATACACACCTTAAATACAAATGTCATGCAGAAATCAGTATGCTTATTATGCTGTGAAAAAAAATTAAATTTTAAATCAAAAAACCAGTTGAGGACTTTTATAGACAAGCACTATACAAGCAGTACACCAATAACCTGAAAATAGTATAAATAATTCTACTGAATTTCAATCATTTATTATTGCAGCATTATCATGTCATGTTTAAAGAATTACAGTAAAATACTGGTGATGCAGAATTATCTGTACTATTATTCTTTATGTACATGATGCTCTTGATTAGCATTCACAAATACATATAAAAGATGATAAACGATCACAGCAAGACAAATATCAATTCATATATAAGTAATCAAAGCCACTTAAATTCCAATATTCATTAGAGGATTGTATTTCAGTGTTACAAAGTTAAAAACTAGAACAGGTCAAGATGGTGCAATATATATTAAGTAAATGGGGCAGGATTCCCAGTTGCCATGGGGACAATATTGCAGTTTGGTTGAGCTACTTATAGATTGGTGGTAAAGCAAAGCTGTTGTCAAGACCCGCAATGCAAAAGCCTGATTATGATGTTGAATTAGAGATTAAACCATATATTATATATAGTATGTGCAAATGCCCTCTCTCTCTCTCACACACAGATACACACACACACACAAAATCAAGTTAAACATAATAATAATGCCATTCATATTTCAATCTAACACAGAGGATTAAAATCTTTAAGAATCAACATGTGTCATTTTCAGAACACAAGCTTCCCCAAATAATGAGCAATAATTTTTGATTTAATATCTGTTAATAAAGTGAATTTCCCTAAAAAGAACTCTACCATTCATTCAAATTGAAAAATCAAATACTGAATTCCTGAGGCACAACATTCATGGGATATGAAGATAAACCGGCATGGTTGTCTGACAGACATCCAGAAGAAGAAACACCCATGTGAGCAGAGCTACTGGGTTCGTGTGGTGATCAACATCATCAAGGCTTACATTTTAATCTAGTGTACATTCTCATTAAGGTAAATTCACAAGCTACCCATGTTTTCATTTGGCATATAATATTCCCGTCATTTAAATCAAAAAGAAAATATTTCAAAATCAAGTTCAGAATATCCAAACTACTCTCAATAGCTTTAAATGCAGGTTTAAGACACAAAGGTTGAAAGCCACTTCACATGAACTGTATGTTCCAACAAGTCATACATCAAGCAACTGCGGTGTACAGTACAAATCAGGCAGACACACATTCTAGCATCAGTTAATATTCAACTGAGCATTGGAATGGGCAAAATAAGTGACCTTAATGACACTGATCATGGCATAATAGTTGGTCCTCATCCTATGCTTTCCATACACAAACTGTTTGAAGGGTTTACCACGAGCAGTGTGAAAAGCAAAAATATACAAGTGATTGGCGATACTGGGGATAACGGTACTGGTGAATCAGAGGAACCAAAGGAGAATGGCAAGAATTATGCAAGCAAGCAGACGGGCCATAAACAGGCAAATCACTTTTGAATTCAACACTGATGTGCAAAATACCATCTCAAAATGCACCACTTATCAGATTTTGTCTCAAATAAACTACATCAGCCAAAGACCATGGCAAATGCTGATACTGTCAGCAAAGAACAAAAAAGTCTGAAGAATCCCGGGTTCCTTTAGCATCGTGCTGATGAAAGGATCAAAATCTGGCATAAGCCACCAACCCATAAAGCAATACTGTTTGGTGCCAGTGGTACAGGATGGTGTGCTGACAGTGTGATGGTGCAAGGCAAGCACCCCTGGCATACACTGAAGCCCCTAATACCGCTGAGGAATTTCTGAATGGCACAGTGTGTCTGAACATTGTTGTTGATCAAGTTCATCGCTTCATGGCAGTTTATGCACATTCAATTGGGTACTCCCAGCATTATTATGCACCATTTCACAAAACATGTATCGTCAGTTCACGGTCCCTGAAACACGACAGCAAGTTTTCATTGCTTCAGTGGCCTACACTGTTGCCAAATCTCAACCCTATAGAGCATTGTAGGGATGAAGGGGAAAGGCTGTTCCCAGAAAGGATGTACAGCCATCCAATACAATTTGCAGCAAATATGCTATAGAATTATTCCTACACAATCCATCCTGCCCAGACAAATGCATACTGTTCTGAAGCCCAAAGGACGCACAACACAGACTAGATAGGTGCACCTAAAACTGGCAACTCATTGTACAAAAAAAAAAAAGTGGATGCTGCTTTTTCTACACCCCCTTTTAATTATAATTAAATTTTTTCTTTTTATTTCAACATTCTAATCTGTTGCAGGGCACAGTGAAGTAGTGGGTAACAGGTTTGAACAGTTTGCAGGTTCTTCTAGTGTGTGAGTGGATTTTTGCTGGGTGCGCCAATTTGCTTCCAGTCCTAAAACGTGCTTATTGCCAACTAGTACATCCAAACTAATGTATGTGCGTATATGTAAATTGAGTGTGTGCATGTCACTGACCACCAAAGACTACTGTCTGTTCCATCATGTACTATGCTATGGATGCTATAATTCTACTAATAATTTTTCTATTCTTCCTTTTACAGTCAAAATAAATGCTGCCATTTTTAACTGTTTCATTCTATTCTTTCATAGTTATTTTTAAATACTAATATTTATTTTAAACTGCTTTAGACTTAGACACACGTTTGTAATGATAATGCCAATAAAGAAAATTCATTGCGTTTTATAAGTTCAAGTTTCATTTAAGACTTTCCACTGTCTGCTCAACTTCTAGCATTTTAAAACTTATTTTCTTTAAGGCTCACCATTATCATTGTTATACATAACACATACGTCATCACAACAAAAATCAAGGCAAGCATCTTGCAAATAATTTCCTTACATATCCCACAAACATAAAGCCATTTCCAAATTAAAATGCATTTCGAAAAACTGTGACTCATGTTAACACTATACCACTAAAATAAGGTAAAGATTAAGCAGCAACAAAGTATTTCAAAATGCTTTGTTATTAAATCTTGGACAGCTTAAAAATGGGAATACTGACTTTTAGGTACTACAAATGATAAAAATATTACAAAGTTCAAAAGCTAATATGTTTGCTGAAACAAGCCAAATTTTTATTTTAAAAACATAAAAAACATGCTTTCCTCTTTCAATTAAATTAGAGTTAAATTTTTTTTAAATGTGACTGAAAAAATAAGAATTACCACATTTGCATAAAGGACTTCCACAAATGTAACTATAATTTATACATTTTTCACAAAACTTTTTAAAAATTCCAACACAAATCAAATGCTTATGTAGTCTTATGTACGATTTTCTGGACTATACAGGAGAGGAGTTATCCAAATATGGCAAACGTATGGACAGGGGGGGGGGGAGAAAAAAAAAAAAAAAAAAAAACAATAGCTCAGTATTTTTACTATAGCTCTGTATACGGCACTTTTATAACAATGTAATGTGTACTAAAAATGTCATTTGCATAATAAAATTAGTCTTTACTGTAACTGAAAAATTCATGCTGTAATAATGAAGTTTTTTCCCTTATGTTTGAAAAGTCCCCCCCAGAGTTGACTATTTTTAGATTTTTCTGATTTGTTTTTAACGCTGTGCATAAAATCAAGGTCCAAAAAATGGAGGAAGAACCTTATACAAAACAGTACTATAGTGTTGAGATCATACGAACAAAAACAACAAGAATGTATCAAACATTGGTAATTGACATAATTTGTTAAAAGTATAAAAGAAGCAGCAGTTTGTGTAGCAACATATCACAAGAAATAAATATTTGGCACAACAAAAAGAGCACCTGTCAACTTTGCTGCCAGCAAAGTAAGCTGTACTAAGATCTCTCTTCTCCTATGCAGGGACAAATTGGTCCTGAAAACAAATGGTGTGATGTAGGGAACACTTAACAGGACACCAGTCCATCCCGGGGCAGTTACTCTTATTCACTCAGACAGACACACATAGCAGACAATTTAGAGTGACCAATTCACCTGAAACATGCCTTTGGACTCCGCCCAGAGGAAACCCTCACAGACATGGGAAAAACATGCCAACACCATACAGACTGAGCCAGATCCAAAACCAAGTTGGAACCTACAGTCCTGAAACTGAGCCCCTGTCAGTGCCCCCCTTCTTTATAATGAAATTTTCACAACTTTACTGAAAAACCCACTGGTTAAAAAAACCTAACAGCAACAACAGTTGCACATATCAAGCACCACTGTCCTTAAAAATATGCTTGCACAGCACCTATGACTGACACAGATGATATTTTACGTTTATCCCACTCAAAAGGATTCAGAAAGGACTTTCATATCATAAATAAAGATCAACTTTAACAATTAAGAAATCCAATTTAAAGAGACGAAACAAAGTAAATAAGGTTAGCACAAATCATACAACACATGTAACTGGAATTGTTCCAGGGCACCAAGGGACAAAATCATGAGCTGATGTTACTGCATGTTTGACGCATACAATTATTACTAAGATGAGCTAAAGTACTTCTCATTGTTTCTCAGTTGAACTTGATGTAAACAGAAAAAAGGGAAAATAAGGGGAAAAAAAATCTACTGATTGCCATAACATGTTTATATACGGCTTTTAAAAAATTCAAAAACGCTTTCTTTCCATTCCTTATTTAAGAGCAAACAGCCACTCAGAGCATCCCTTGATAACTAGAAGCAGATCAATCCCTAAAAGTGCTTTGGCTAACGTTACATTTTCTGATTTGCCAACGTATCACCTAATATTACTGAGCTTGTAGTTTTTCCATAAAGTCAATGTTTCGGCAAGTATTGCGTTTTTCTTTTTGCATGTGCATTCTGATTAATTTTGGTTTCTTTTGTCCATTTCACTTTCACACTGATGAAGCTTTCGATGTTGCATTTTAAAATTCAGAGCCAACATACGTTCAGTTGTAAGTGCCCAGCTATACAGATACAAGATAACAAAATAGAAGGTCACAAAAAAATTCTATTTATTTTGCAGACAAACATAAAAACTGGCAGATAAGTGCTGTTAAAATCTAGACTTCATACAGTACTGCATAACTAAATAATAATCACTACAACAAACTGAACAAGCCTTTAACAACAAATGTCAAAGACATTAATTATTAAATCCCAAAACACTGCAATGAAAATATTATGTTGGTGTCTCAATATTGACAAGTATTTCCAGCATTATTTATTCCAAACACATTAAAAAGTGACAAAAGTTTTGTTCTGATTATAATTTGAATCCTTTGCACAAACCGGATTGAAACAAATCTGAACATAAATGCGACAAACAGAATTTCACGTTGTCATAGGGTTTACATGTTGCATGTTTGATTTCCACAGTAAAGACACAGCCAGGGCACAAAACAATCAAGTCCCACTCAGTCCAACAGTTGCATGAAAATCTACATCAACCCCTCACCTGGGGACCAACTGTCAGTTTCATATTTGATAAAAGGCTTGTTGATCGAGTAATTCAACAAGGATGGTGACACTGCTGTACCCTTAAAGTGCATTCAAAGCACCTGTTTTATTTGAAGTTTTAATTTTACATTGAGGAAAACAGTTCTCTACTTAAATGTAATTCCCAGCATGCTTTGTTGAGCAATGTTTTACTCATAACCATTTTGCTAAGTTCATATAAATCTTCTATCAGGTAATCTGTAAATGAGAAGCTTATAATAATAGGCTAATAATTCATTAACCCAATAATTCATTATTGTTAATCTCTCTAATTTAACCCAGTTTTAAAACTCCTTTAATTGTGCTAGTTTGTCTGCCCATTGTGTCGCTGTCCCCATGCCATGCCACTTCGCCTTAATAATCATGCTTTTCGTTAACCGTTTGCTTCTCGTGAAGATGAGAAGATGAGTTCAGTAAACAAATTTAACGAGATATTTAAAAAATAAGGTATATATGAATATATACACAGCTGGATGATTAACATACTAAAAAAAATCCTGTGCACTGCAGACAATGCAGTTTTCCAACTACCGTTTCTTTTGTGCCTTTGACTTCATACATATTCACGTACCAAAAATCAGTCTTCACTACGAACTGTAGCCAAAACGTTATTCATCTTCAAACAGGCAATAAGGTTTGCTAAACTACTGCATGCATGTGTGGTCGATGTCTTAACTTCTTCCTCCCACTTCCCAAGTTTAAAGGTCTCCCACCAGAGGAGGCGGGCTGAAACTGTGCAGTGCTTACTTTATATTTCTCGTTTTTCACAACTATGCATGTTATACCGTTAAACTTGCAAAGGACTAACTAAAATTGCGTGTCTCCAACAATATTACTACTATTTAAAAAACTGTAACACGGAAAGGAGCTCCCCATATCCTGCAACACACTCAGTAGCTTGCTGCTAGCTACCACGCTAACAACAACGACGATTTAGCACATCGATTTCGCGATATTAATCACGTTCAAGCAGCACAGACGTGCAGTAACTTAGATCGTCCAAACACCTCTCACGATCTTAGTTAAACGGTTGAACCCGGAATCGTGAATTTCTTCACAAACGGGAGGAAGTAATGGTTTGTACTCATGCGCGAGAAAGTGAAACAAGCGGGGCTGAGCAGCGCACTAAATGAGGGGCATCAGCGCGCCCTCCCCCCACTGCGGTGCTCGCCGGACTGTTGTGGCGGTTCTCACGCTCGACGCTACATTCAACGCTGCCGAAAATATTCGTAAATGACTCTCCGGGTCTACGAACGCGTAGCCTTTTCTTACATTTCTACTTATAGTGTCTGCTTAAATGCTGTCCTGACGCCCCTCGGCGCGAAACACAATGCAAGCTGAATGCAAACGCGGAGACATGCTGCTAGCGGAGCTACGAAGGAGAAAGGAAAAAACCGCAAAAGACAGCTACTTACCAAACACGTCTCCCTCCATCGGGCCCTCCGTCGCACGCTCTCGCCTTCAGCGCGTTAGTACCCCGCTCGCGGACACGTAATGAGTACTGAGCATGTGCACTGCGCGCCGTCGCGGCGGGAACTAGCGCGACTAAAATCACGCTAGCTAAAGGAGGACACGCACGCACAGCATGTTATCGCCGTAGTTAAAAACATTTCTCCAGAAAGACAGTCTTACTCTAATGCATTACGTCTTAAATCTCACCAGTGTGTCCAATTAGTTACAAGAAAAGAGTGTTAAAAATGTTTCTCTTATGGAAGATCGACGTTAAACGTCAGCTTTTAGCATAAAAGTTCTTCTCCCTGCCATGTTTAATAATGAAACGACCTTTCGAAGAAAGCTAGACTTTTTGGATTATATTCTATATACGGCTTGAATTTCCTAGAAGCAACGTGTGTAAACTCATAACGCTCCTTGCGCACTTGAACTAAACTGAATATTTATGTCTGTCACCAAAAATATCAGGAACATTTTTTCTTCCATGATCGAAACACGGAAAATTGTTCGAGTTGGCCCTTAGAATTCGCTTTTCTTCTGACCGAACGTGCGATTTTAAGCAACTGTTCAACGCTTTGCTTTTTCGTCACGTTCTTAAAACTAACACGATGACAACGTGTGTGTACTTGAACGTTATACTATACATGTTTCAAGTGTTCACGCCACAGACAGCAGTACACCCTCGAACACTGCCCATTTCACTATTGGTGAAACAAGACTTGGCGTACAACAAAATGTAAACCATGTAAGCTGAAGTCTTCGTTAACAATTTCTTTCCAAATTGATCGAGAAACGTTCAGTAATGAACGTAATTTGCTACGTCTACGAATGACTGAAAATGTAGTCAAGATATGTTTTCGCATGTTAAATACACAGTCTCAAGCTGATCTCATTATTCAGTGACAATTTCGAAACTTAACACTAAATGAAAATGTAACACGACACTGACGCAATTCTTATTTACTTTGGATCGTCATAATATAATTTACCGCCATGGTAATTAAACGTTACATGCTATGAATCAGATAACCTTTAACTGTATATGACATTATATCGTAGTTCGTTATTAAAACTCTTTTGTTTGCGTGCTCTCATTCTGAGTGTCAACATGTGTCAAAATAATAGGAACAGGCATCAGTAAAACAATAAGGTTAATTTATTTTGACAGTGTGTTGCATTAATCTTCTGTCACGATCTGGGAAGAATTTTCAATAATAAAAATAAATTTCATAACAGCCAAAATTCAATCATTTTGATGTTTTTGTCACTGAGACTCAACGCAATGGACCGTTGAAGAAGAGCCTGTTCATTCCATGTGAAGAAGTGCCATCATAGACGAAAACTATAATTAGACCCACAGTCCTTAAGACACATATTAATTATAGCTTAAAAGGTCGAGAATTTTTATGGGTAAGACGTTTTTTGAAGCAGACATTTGCAGCTCTAAGGTATGCATTGCATGATGTGAACTCTTAGTAGTAACTTGCGATGCTAACTTTTACAAAACTTTTTGACTGCATGCCAGCCTCCTGGTGGATAGAGAGAACATGTATTATTTAATAAACCCCACACAGTATGTTAACACAAATCACAGGATGGTAAATAGGTGCAATGCTGATACAAGAACTGCTCATGCATGAAAGAGGAACATGGAAGCATGTAGAACCTCCCGAAGCTGCTTATATGTGCTGTTAGATGAGAGAGCAGCACATTGAGTCTCTTGCATTGTCTTTTATAAAGGCTACATTTATTGTTTTCGTTCACTGCAAATCTTTAGAAATGAACTCATGCTGTTAACAGCATCCAATGTTTATGTTTTATGTCAATGTTTTACAGGTTTGTAAATTATGTGGGCTTGACAGTGTGACAGTTCCACCTGATATTTGGTATCACGTTAACCTTTCACCTTATCACAAAGGTGCTTCACAGTCTGCCTATTGTATGACTGAATGAGGCTGTATATCTCGTCATTCTCCTCTGACCTCCATTATGACCTGCATCTTTCCACACACATGAATGTCCCTGACCGCATTTTTTGTTTGCACTAAAATGCACTACATGAAAATTGCAGAAGGGTGGCCAATTTCAGACAAGCAAGCAATGTGTCTGTCATCAACAATTATGTCATGTTCAAAGTCACTTAGATCAAACATCTTGCCCAGTCTACCATTCAGTCAACAGTAATTTGACTTGACCCTTTCTGCATGCTTAATACAATATATTGAGTCACAGCCAAATGGCTTACTGTGTTTGGGGGGGTGTACATGTACAAAAGTAAGTTTACTTAATTGCTAGTGAATATATATGCAGTGATAACTGGCAAGACTTCTTAAATAAATTTTGCCAATTATGCCAAAGGGGTTGCAAACTTTTTATAGTTGTGTAACGTCGGGTGGAATCGTGGCTCCCATCATGCATTGTTCTGTAACTAGTTGGGTTGTCTAACCATGGGAGGAAGCCCAGGGCTTGGCAATGACCCTGAGGCTGTGTTTCTTGTACAATAGTTCTGTGGGAGGGTGTGTCATTTGCCATGGTGTGGAATAAAGTTTGTGTTCCTACAACTGCCTTCTGAGCCTTTGTCTGTAACACTGCCGATGCAGATTATTACAGTGGTGTCAGAAGTGGGATGGGCGAGGAGGCAGATTTAGTGGTGTGTCTGAAAGGAACTGCTCCCAAGAGAGCAAAGTCCATTTCCTTTGGGACCAAGTGGTGGACGTACACGAGAGTATCAAGCGGCTGCGGGAAAAGTCACGTTAGTACTACAAGTGCCTGGAGAAGACGGCGAGTGAGAGTGGAGTGCCTCCACAGGACCAGCGGAGCAGCGCGGCAGATTTGCTGGCTTTACGGGACGGCGAAGTGCTGCAGCAGCTCTGCGCGGAGGAGCTTCGGCAGGTCTGCTTCCTGTGATACTCCAGCAGTGAACTCTGGGAGCTATTCGATGCGCAGCTCCTGTTGGCAGTGTGGCACAACGGGTGAAGCGACTCCACTATGGCAGTGCAGCTGGGATTGACGCTGGAGGGACGAGCGCTGACAGTCTTATTGGACGTCGCTCCCGAGCAGCACAGCGACTTGTCCGCCCTAATGGCCACCCTCAAACACCGTTTTGGGCGACAAGAAGTGCCGCTCTACTACCGCAACCGCCTGCTGCAGAGACGCCGCGACAGGGGAGAGCGCTTGGGAGTGCTGGCGGCGGACATTCAAATGTTGGCGTACCTGCCGGAAGTGCAGGAGGACCTGGCCCTGCATGTGTTCCTCTGAGCCCTGGCGCCAAAACGGCTCCAGCAGCACGTGAACCTGGCTGCTCCTGTCAGCCTGGAGGGAGCCTTGGAAGAGGCAGAATATGCAGAGGCCATTCTGGGCGATGCCAGTGGGTGCGACGGGGCTGCGTGGCATGATGGCCAGACCACACTCACCTGCTGGCGCTGTAAGAAGCTTGGGCACTGCGTACGTGACTGTCGAGAGCCCCAGACTCCGAGGAAGCGCCGCAGGTGGGACACTGGCAGAGAGGATGTGCTGGTGGGTGTGTTTGCCCCAAACCAGCATGGAAATTGTCTGCGCTGCTGCCTTCGTTCAGTGGAAGCGAGCATGCCGTCCTCGGGGTGCCTGGAGGGCTGCGAGAAAGGACGGAGCCGGACCGCCGAAGGAGGCACAGGAAGGCCAGGTGCAGTGGTCGCGAACGGCGAGCGGTCAGAGCAAGATACGCGTGGTCTTGCTGGGGACCTGTGCGACCGCTACTGTTCAAGAGTGCGCGCTTGGGGATTCTGACCCTGACACAAGACGGCAACGAGGAGCAACAGGACCAAAACCAGGTGCGAGGCAACCCACCTGGGCTGAGGTGATTGCCTGCGGGTGTGCAGCGATGGGAGCACCATGTTAGCCCCTGTCCACAGACACTGTGTGGGTTGAATGTGTGTCGCTGGGACAGTCGACCCTTAAGGGGAGGGCTGTGTAACGTCGGGTGGAATTGTGGCTCCCATCATGCGTTGTTCTGTAAATAATTGGGTAATCTAACCATGGGAGGAAGCCCAGGTCTCGGCAATGACCCTGAGGCTGTGTTGGTTGTACAATAGTTCTGTGGGTGGGTGTGTCGTTCAACATGCTGTGAAAGAATAAAGTTCGTGTTCCTACAACTCTGCCTTCTGAGCCCTTTGTCCGTAACACCGCCGACGTGGATTGTTACAGTAGCGTTCTACTCGATTTGTCTTTAGTACTAGAAAATAAAAACATACAATATTTGATAAAGAATTCACTGCTCAGATGCAGTTTCGTCCATTGTTGAGCAGTAAAATGTTACATTTTATGTCGACATAAATACATTTTTGGGGGGAATTTCTAAATATGCAATTTCCAATCTGTTCGTCTGTAATACTTTTCATTTGCAGTCTGCAGTGGTGTGATCAGTCGCGTCTCCTCCACCTCTTCGGTCCTGACCGCATGACTAGACAAACTGTCGGTGGCGCCTGGCGCGAGGGCGGAGTGGGGGCTTTCTCGCGCAAATTGACGTCAAGACAACGCCATTTTGTTTGCACGCGCTATTTTTTCTGCGTAAAACTCGGTAGAAGCCACAGCTTTCGGAAAGTGGACAGCGGAAAATTTAAGTGTAAATAATCAACCAACTGATGTATATGCGTCTTTCAGTGTCTTAACAAAGAGAAAACTCCTTTTGGAAGGCATCTGCGCGCGGTTACCCACTTCTCCACTTAACTGTTGCAGTCCGTGAATTATTTTTCTGCTCCCCGCCAAATCGACCCTGCTACTGTTGCCATGGAAACAGCACGTGTATGTTCTGGTCGACAGTAGTCGAGTTACCGACGTATTATGCATGCTTCGAATATTGTACTAGTTATAGAATTATATAATATAATTAATAATATATACGTTTATATATATAATATATATACGTAATAATATATATACTTTTCTGCACAACTACTATATCTTTCCTGTCATCCTTATTGATTCTTGTGAAAAAAGGACTATAAAGCACTTTGCGAAAAAATGCTTCTGAATATTCAAAATGAAATACTATTTTATAAAATGCAAATTCTGTGTTCTATACTGTAAACATGTTTATTGTCTGTTTTTGGCGAGAGAAGTTCTTTAAAATTTAAACAAATGTGTATCTTAATAAACTATTATCATAAATAAAGTGACATGTATGACACAATCATAAAATATAATGGTCAGAAATGTTTAAGGAAATTTATACTAATCAAACAAAGAGAAAGTTTTTGAGAATCTCATCCCAGCGTTATACCTT
The DNA here is from genome assembly GCA_900497675.1 of Arapaima gigas. Taxonomy (NCBI): domain Eukaryota; kingdom Metazoa; phylum Chordata; class Actinopteri; order Osteoglossiformes; family Osteoglossidae; genus Arapaima; species Arapaima gigas. Next base: position 237,170 of record UFQX01000268.1, on the reverse strand, counting down.
TTTCACCTTGGTGACAAGTAAGGTGAACTTGGGTTGAAAATGCCCATGTGAAACTGCTCATATACTTTTTTATTTGACTTTTCAGAAGTTTTACATTAAAAGTCAGATAAAAAAGAAATCCACATCTCGGATTATCGACAATATCAGATTGTAAATATAGCCAAACAGCAAGTGATTCTGGGTTCTGATATTCTTAACTGTGCAATCTTGCTCTATTCATGTTTTCTTTCCAGTTTAGACAGTTCCTTAATATAAACAATAATGATCAGTAGATAAATTGATTCATTCATGATCAATAATTCCTTGTCTAAAGCTGCAGTGGTTCAACTCCTATCCCAGAAGGATAGAGGGCTAATGTACATAGGGTACACCTTGGACAAGACAATAATTCATCACAGAGCAGCCATACACATTACAGGCAATTTAGAGACACCAACCCACTTGAAACAAATATCTTTTGACATGGAAAGGAAACCGTTGAGAACATAGGGAGAACATGCAAACTCCACACAGACTAATACCTATGTCTACTTGCACAGCTTTGAACACCCACGGCACCACCCTAGACAGCTTTATCCCTGAATAATTTAGATGATACTTTTGTCCAAAGCAACTTACAATGTTAACCTACATACAATGATATACACATTTATAATACAGGCCTATCATCTTTGTAAGATTTTCAAGAAAGTACAAATAGTGTTTTTATCTGCTATGGAGAAAAGCGACAGCCAAGTAACTTAAAGTATAACCTCAAAAAAGGCACAACATCATTTCCACATCCTGAGGAGACTGAAAAGAGCTGGATGTCCACATCTCATCCTCACCAGCTTCTACAGATGTGCCACAGAGAGCATCATGATTTCCTGCAATTGGGTCTGGTATGGGAACTGCCCTGCTTCTGACCGTGGAGCTCTGCAGCAGGTAGTCAAGACTGCCCAGTCCATCTTCAGGACCCCGCTACCCACCATCCAGACTACCCACACACAACAACCATTGTGTCAGGGAGGTTCACCTCAATGCAGACCACAGATCCCTTCCATCCTCCCCAACATGTGTTTTCACCGCTGCCATCTGGGAGATGCTATCGCATCACGAGAGCCAAAACCACCAGCCTCAGGAACAGCTTTCTACCACAGGTTGTCAGGCTCTGAACTCTGCTATCTCAGACCCCATCACCTCCTCCACTGCTAATAACCACTGACATCCTGTATGTTTTTATGTTCATATGTATGTTTTGTTTATGTTTATATGTGTATGCATGTATGTATATATGTACAAGTGCATATGTTTTTGTGTTAATTTACTTTTTATTGATACACTATCTTTCATATATACCGATTTTAATCTTAAATCTATTTAAATTTGTATAATATTTTTATTTTTAATTATCTAATTTTTCTTTCCCCCTTTTCCGTGCGCCATGGACCAGAGAATCTTCATTTTGTGATCCTTGTATACCTGTCATATAAGGATGTTCGACAATCAATGATTTTTGATTCACAAGTGTTGAGATCTAATGAAGTAACTCAGCAAAAAGGGATAAACTCATCTGAATGAGAAATATGTTGACTATGCCAGTTATCTAACGTAAAGAATAAGATTTTATAATGATCTAACTCCAGATAATAATATCTGAAAACAGTATTATAACTTTAATAACTTTATGGAATATGACGTATCTCAGGCCTTCAGTTACATTTGTCTAAGTCTATAGGAGCCTATTGGCCTGCGATAAGAAGCTGTTACACAAGATTTACATAAACAAAAACATACAGTATATCCTGATATTTAATTAAAGAAAGGGGAAGCATCGCGATAATGCACCCTTATTAGTGATACTTTGACATATTTTACAACTTTGAACTTTTATTGTTATTAAACTTTAGGCAGGGAGGCTGACTGGTCGAATGTCTAGCGAAAATCGATGCAACATCGCAGTCTTATTTTATAAAATATTATCTATTTATCCAATATATTCTTATATTGGATAAATAGTATATTTATATTGTAATATATGTAATATATTTATTTGTTGGTTTGTATGTTTTCTGCACCTACTTATTTACCTACTTATCATTGTTCTATCTTAGTTTGTCTTGTTCTATGTCACGCTGTCAGTATTGTGCACCATAGTCCAGCAGAAACATTTCGTTCTCGTACATCTACATGAGTGCAGAATGACGATAAACGGAACCTTGAACAATTGTTATATCGTTTGTCAGTCAATAAATGATACTAGTTGAATTATAATCGCAGATAAAATATCGTCAACGCTACGGACTATCTTTCGAATTTGATATTTTTACCTGACCCCATAAACCACAGAACGGTGTTGTCTCTAACGATAAAAAATAAAAGCCATACTGTTACGAATACGATGGAGCCTTTACTATTATTTATTAGATCTTATTTTTTAGTCCAGTGTTAGGCTCCGTAACGTTTAAAAAACTGTTAGTTCAATTCAACTTTATTGTCATTATACGAGTATAACCAAATTCAATGAAATTCAACTCAGTTTTAAACATAATTGCTAAAACTGTGCCGTTTGTTTCAACCGATCATATATTTGTTTATTTTTCTCTCAAGAATGCTGACGACTTTCCCCTCGTACATCAGCCCTCCTCTCACAAGTAAACTGGACGGCGGGGTGAAACCCTACCGCCTACTACGGAGGCAGGGAACTAAACGCCATTTCTGCAGCTGTTGCAGCTTTACACGGGGTCTCGCGCGCGAAATAGCTCGTGAAGTTTGACCGCGAAAAGTGCTCAGGACTGCGCAAGCGCACTTGGACTGAGGCCGGTGGTTCCGGTGTTGTTCTTTCATGAACTGCTAACACTTTGTCTATTAACTGGTGACTATAATGCAATGTATTTGTAAATTAATTTTCTTATGAATGTTCTGGAGTGGTGGGGGATTCCACTCAGGTAGTCCAGGAAGAAATCATCACGTAAAAGTGAAAAATAGTTTCAATGAATGGAGCAAAATGATTTAATGTTATTAATCCCTGTGATGGACTGGCATCCCATCCAGGGGCAGTTTCACAGCCTACCGCCTAATGTGTTGGAATGGCCTTCAGACCGCTGTAATCCTGCTCAGGATAAGTGATCGACGAAAATGAACGGATGGATGGATTGTATTCATTTATCTTGGGAATAGAGGGTACTGTAGTGGAGCTGTGCCCTGGGCAGCTGGCTGTCTGTCCAAATTCCTCCTGCTCATTTGGTTAATCACAGTTCTTATCCTGAATTCTTACAGTAATAATACTGTACAAAGCTGGAATTATCATTTGCTTTGGACAAATGTTAGCTATTTCATCAAAAATATTTAAGGTGACAATGAAAAAATGAATTTTACATGTGATGTGCAGATGTTTGTATTTCAATAAAAAAAATTATGAATATAGTATATAAAATAATATAGCAGCTGACAATCAGAAATTGCTGTACATAATAATGTGATAAATGTACAAAAGAAAAGTAGCATGAAAAAGTATTTACCTCAGAAATTTGTTATTCTAGAAGGCGGAGTTGTGATTTTTTTGGAGCAAAGCTAAAGAAATCTTGGCAAAACCAGATTATTCATCCTCGGGGCAACCAAGAGTGCATTTCCATCCCAGCAGGTACAAACACACCATTTGTGTAATTCACTGCTACTACAAGATCTCTGTAGGTAGGTTAATATTCTACAGTAAACTGATACATAAATTAGGTATTCCTCCCTTTAGCAAGCTGAATAGTCTTTTTTAAAAAACAGCTTTACCAGTAACATTTGACTAACATTTTTCATTGAAGAAAATGTTTAGCCTACTTTGACAATAAATCTTGCCCACATAAGTTTTTGTGCATCCAAATCTAGTCCAAAGCAATTGACAAAGTTTTTTTTATGTAAAATTAGAAAACTTTAACAATTAGTAACCATTGCCATTGCATGGTGGTAGCACTGCTGCCTCACAGTGCCTAGCTGGTTGGGTGTGTATTGAAATGTGGCTCAGTCTATGTTCTCCCCACCTCTGCGAGTGTTTCCTCCCAAAGACGTGTATTTCAGGTTTGGTCACTTTAAATTGCCCACAGCGTGTGAATAGGTGTCCGAGGCCATCCTGTGATGAACTGACATCACATCCAGGGGCAGTTTCATAGCCTGTCTCCCAGTGATTCTGGAACAGGCTCTGGCCCACTGTGACCCTGCTATAAGCAGTTAATGAAAATGGATGGGTCGTTTATACTGCATATTTATTTTTACCATTAACTCTGTTTAGGTAAAATTTTCTGACTTAAATACTTTATAGACAGTTTTTTGTATAGCAGCTGTTAAAGAACATGTGGAATAAAAGGGCTGAACAGCTAAGAAATAACTGGGGATAGAAGTTCTGTCTTCAGATCATTATCTCACATGACAAATTACCAATATAGTGAAAAAGCATGCCATCAACCAACATTAATTACTATACATTTCTATTTATTATATCTTAATTTATGTTGATCATCAAAAATAAAGCCGTTAATAAAACCAACACATTATACAGAGAACAATGGAAAAGATGTTTTTGAAAATTTTAATGCCTCGCCATAATGCCTTAAAAAGTAGAAATATACATAGGGAGACAATTATGAGACAACAAAACAACAATTACAAAATTTAAAAAGGTGTCTGTCAAGAAACATGTACATTTCATCAATGGATTAGTATGTGGGATATAAGGTGATCAAAAGACAGTATTATAAATACATATCTTTTGTACAACATTACACTGACATAAATTTGGTGTCAAATGTATAACAGATGGGACATTATTCCAAAAAAAATTCTGTAAGCAACTGTAAACCATATGGCAGACACGATTTTTGTACAGAACACATTGTACAGTTACAGTTCCAGACAGAATTAGTAACAGAATTTCCCAATGTTCTATGACAGCAAATTATGTAAATGTCGGCACATTATGAATTCAGATTAAATTTCTCGGTAATTCATCACTCTACGAAGAGTGTGCACGTGTATAAAAATTCCTCTCAACCTTGATCTGGTCCAGTGAGTTATCTGTGGGGAGAAAAGGGACACAAGTAAGCCCATCAGACTGGTTATACTAACAATAACACCTGGAATAACAGCCATCAGGAGTGAATGAGGTATAAACAGTGACCTGTGGGAGGAACTATCTGTCCTTGTTGCTACGCAGGTCGGTGGTGAGGGGATCGTGCTGAATTGTTTGGTGCAGCATGAGGGCCAGGAGACCTGCTCGGTTGGTCATGGCCGCCCTCACGTTGCGCTCTTGCTCAAAGAGTTCATCCAGTTTGTACCACTGTTGAGACAAGCACCACAGTGAGAGGACATGTGACGCTGTAATTAACCTGACAGCCTGCATCAAAGTTCCAACAGACTGTTTGTATGTTACTAAAGAAACACCAAACATCTGTCATGCATATGCATGTGTGTTTATTGCAGGAATGGGCAGCACAGTGGCTCAGAGAGTAGTGCTGATGCCTCACAACACTTGGGGTGCATGTTTGGCCATGGGTTCAGATACAGTTAATTCTGTGGCATCTGCATCTTCTCCTTGTGTTTCTCTAGGTTTCCTTTGGGTGCTCCAATAGACTCCCATAGTCTAAAAACACATCTTTCAGACAGACTGGAAAAATTAAAGGGCCTGTAGTGTGTGTGTTATACACTGTTGTAGAGACAAGTGATTGATTGTAGGAAGCTTAGTGCAGTATTCCTAGCACTAAGCCATTTTGGACAAGTGTCAACTAAATACTAGTTAATACTCATTGCAGGAGAAAGGTGTCTGCTAAACAAATAAATACAAATGCACTGACCACTCGGACTCGCTCGAGGTCCACCTCAGCCCTCCTCAGCTTCTCCCAGCAGTAGTGCTTGTTGCACTTTCGTTTGGATACCCTGCAGAACTCTCCAGTGGGCTCAAAAACATTGCGCACTAGGGGACAACCACATACCTCATCTGCAGGCACCTGCAGGAGTTTAAGGACATAAGTGTCAAATACAGACAAACCTGCTGTTCAAAACAGTCATGTTTGCCAACACTGACCTTTGGGTCTCTGGAGTGCTCTGGGCACAATACTTGCAGTCGCTTGCAGTATGTCTTGCTCTGAGGGTTATATACATCACAGAAAAGCCTGGTTGCTCTGACAAAAAAAAAAAAAAAATCAAAGGATGAAAAAAAAATAGTAGATGATCATTTGCATTATAATAAAAACAGTTAAGGTAACTACTTTTTCCTAAGCATTTTACTATATAATGGAGTTACAACCAAATATGAGGCTTTATTGCATTTATGAGTAAAAAGAGATGAGTGTGGGGGAATTTTCAAAGCTCATGTCGACAGCCACTGTAGTGTACAAATAAGTTGCCCATCTGTTACAGATTAGTTATGTCATTTTGGTTCAATAGAAGGAGTCTAATTGGCTCCTGACTGGATGTGTGTGTGTATACATGTGTGGGTGAGTGTGCACAAGTGACAGTAGAACAGTAGTGTGTTTGCAGTCTTTGGAGTTAAGTAGAGCTTGTTTTGCAACATGCACCCTGATTCTCTATGACTTTTTTTATTATTTACTGTGAGTAACCTACAAGGACACAACAGCCACATCTAGTTCCCTAGTTGCACGATCCTCTCACTAATCTAGTGATTTCATCATCACTTATAATACAGACATAAATGAAAAATATTTTTAAAAAAGGTATTAAAAGTTGAACATTTTGTGATAACTGGAATAGAAATATCATTACAAAGGACACTGTGATTTAATTTACCAGTTTTGTCACAGGCAACAATTTAGCAATACAGCAGAGAATTTTGCCTTGTTATATTAGCATGCTACAAATATCAGCTATTAAAGAACAAGACAATGCACCCATACAGCTCAGTCTGTGTGAAGTTTGCATTTTGTTCCCGTATCTCCATAGGTTTCCTCCCACAGTCTAAAGACATACATTTGATGTTAATTGGTCACAGATACCCATAACATGTGTGAGACTGTATGCATGTGTGGCCACCCTGTGACTGACTGGCATCCCATCCAAGATGGAGTCTCTTGGCCTACCACCCAATGATTCTAGCATAGAGTCCAGAGCACCATGAGTAGGATAAAGTGGTTAATGGTTATGGACGGATACACTAATTATCTTCTCCAACAGTTCTCTTACCCTTCAATGCGTGTGGGATACATGGAGCCGAAGGATGTCTGACTCTCATACTGCATAAAGACACGAGAAGACTAAAACTGAGACCAAACATTTGGACAAGCATCACACTCAGTCTTATGATGAGCAAGAACAATTCCAACAAATTGCTAAAGGCTAAAGGGTCTAAGTAAAAACTAAACACAATACCCTTTTGAGAACAAGGCACCGTTCAAGTGATAATAGAATCATTGTGGTGAAACTTATGACTCAAACTACACAGAAAGTTAGCCATCCCACCCAATAATACCCATCCCTGACAAAGACTAAAATTATTCAAAATTAGCCAGTAACACCTTTTCGTTATGCTACTTTATTTGAAATCCAAATTTTGGATTGCAGCCTAATCAGTCACATTCAGCTAATAACCACCATATTTTCCTAATTTATATTAACCATTTAACATAAAAGTAAATTCATGAGTTTAACCACATAACTTACAAGTAAATGGGTTTAAAAAATTATTTTATGGTAATATAAAATTAAAATATATTTAAACCGAAGAAAGCTAAAGTGCACATAGCTATCCAGCTCTCTTCCACTGATAGGATACCTGAAAATACAAGCATGACACATTCACATTGTCTTCTCCACCTCACATCACCATTCTTTCTGCCTACCTTGGCATAGCACCGCTCCATATGCCTTAGTGCCACTTTAGGATTTATGGGATGACTGCAGGAGACACAGAAGATTTGCAGGTCTGTATCTTCACTGTCTCCCTCATTCACCTACAAACAAGCCAAAAATGTCATTATGAAGTATGACAGTACAATACAACTGGCTACAATTCAATTTCAGTTTTGACTAAAAAAAAAAAAAAAATCAGTACAGTTGGTCTGCAACTTTACAACTTTCAAAGAGCAAACTTTTCATTGATATGAACTTTGAGGAGAATTAATTTTTTTCATGAAACGAGCTGATGTACACAGCTTACACATCAAAGCTTCACCTGACAGATAGTAACACATAAGCAATAGCTTAAATTTTACAAAAGAGTGGAAAAGGTGTAAAAGAACCAAAATGAAGATAAACAAGGTGTAAATTTTCCCCTATCTGGTTTTTTATTGTTCCTTTTTTAATTAAAACATAATAGATACAGGTATAGATACAAATACAGAAACAACTATGGTACAGTCACTTAACCCAATAGCAGTTTTGCTGCATTGAGTAGTAGCTGCATAGAGAATTCACAAGAAGCCCCTTGGCTCATCCACATCACATTCTCTTGGTTGTAATTAAGTTTGTCAAGAATCCACTGGACACAAGTACACGCTTTTCACTACTACAGACGTACCAAAAGATGCAAGTCTCTGTATTACATTAATAAATATTAGTAATATAGTGATAGGACAAAATAATGAAAATTGATGATGAGGATGAAAAGAAGCTGGGACATAAGTACAACAGGTAAAAGACCTCTCACCTCCTCATCCTGCTGAACCACCTGTTGTTTGGCCTTGGAAATGATACTCTCTAACTCGTGGAAGCGGCGCTCCATCTCAGTGAGGCGCAACCTGGCAGCTTGCTGCTCCCGACGAATGCGCTCCAGTAATTTCTTGCCTTGCTCCTCAGCAATGCATGGGCTCTGCTGCCACTGTTGAATGCGTTGTGGCAGGATCTCATAGATACGGCTGTGAGAACAGACCCATTTGAAGGTCAGTGAACAAACATTTTTGTCTTTATGAGGTGATGGTGTCTTTGTGCACACTTTCCAAGGCTATTTTCAATTAAGAAAACCAGAATTTTACAGGTACTCCTGCCACTTACGAAAATGAGGTGAACAACATGGTGTCTTCTACTGAATAACCCATAATTTGATGCAACATCTTAATTGTTACAGCTCAGATGGAATCTGAAATTGGGGGCCATTTAATTTGCACATCTTTTCTACTAATGGTTTAAATGACAACTTACGAAGCACCGTGAACAGATTATTTATTGCACCCTGACACACTCAATGGTACGTTGCCTTACTTGGCAGCTAGCTTCATGCCACATTCCTCGGAGCAATATTTGGAGTTGGGTCGAGCTGCCTCCACACAACTGGGTCCCAAGCACTGCCGCAGTCCTGAGGCATCTCGCGAATCACTCCTCTCGCTGTGCTTCACTCTGTCCCTGTGCTTCTGTTTCTGCTTGTGCCTCCGAGACTTGTATTCCTCTTTCTGCTGAACAGGGGCAATTGAACAGTCACATTTCCCTCCAAAAAAAAACAAACACATTGCTTTACAATGCTCTTGCATTGTAAGTTACTATTTACCTGCTTAGAAAATGCATGCAACTATCAATTCCCATAAAAAAGTGACTGCTATACCTTCTTTTCAGACTTCTTCTCTCGTCGCTTTACATGTTTGACCTTGACTGCTCTCTTGCGTAATACAGGGTCGAAGAAAGCACCATCGTCATCATCACTGAGCCAGTTCTGAAAAATTATTTTTAAAAGTTAGAATCATTCAAAATTACCTGCACTTAAAATGTCCATAGTGACATATAAAAAATAAGAATTAACTGACTATTAATACATTTAATGTTACAAAAAATTATACCTTTTTTACGCAGTTGACATTTACACGGTTGACAACACATTTCATTTACCAAAGCATTATTCAAATGAATTTTGACAAGTCAAACACTGTAAGTTGCTACACAAAAAATAAAGGTAAATATATCTTGAAATGTGAGACTTAGAGAATTCAGGTCTAGCCCAGCAATGACATACAAAAAGAGTATAAATTACATGAATAAAATCTATAGAAGTCCACACACACTTACACACACTCAGATCTACTACAACTAATAAACACACAAGTCTCACATTCTGTTTGGGAGCTATTCTAGACATCTAAGCCTGTCCTCTAAACAGTGGTTACCATGTTCTGGTCATCATATTCAGCATCCCTGTAGCTCTGGTATAGCTCCATCTCCTGGTCATCACAATCATCTGATAGATTTCCATTTCTCTGTAGGGAGCTGTCTTGATCTTTCATTGGTGTGAGCTCATCATCTCGAACCCGAAGCATCTTCTGCACACAGGACAGACCATACAGTCAGATCTGAATATACTTAGATACACTGAATATGTTCAAATAGGCATGAGATACTGTAGAGTTCATTTAAACCAAGTTCTTTCCATTTTTCCCTTGGCCTCTGGTGTGAGCATAGAGGTGGCTATTAGTTTGGGTGATGAGGACTTACCCTGGCTCGGACCTCACATTGCCTTAGTCGGCACTTCTGTCGGATCTTGTTAGGTCCTCCAAACTTCTTCATGTCCTTGCAGAAGTCACACTGCGCACAATCCTCTGTCCTTTTGCAGGGCTCACACTCACCACACATGCGGGCAGATCGCTTGATCTGCAGGAAACGGGAAGCAAAGACCCCAGGTTGGGGGGAAAAAGTTTATTCATTAAAAAGTCTGGCCTGGAACCCACCACAGGTAAATTCCTGCTATTTAATGGGCTTAACTGAATTAGTGAAAAAGTGAATTATGACCATCTTAAAAATAAAACGGAAAAGTGCATACCCGTGATCCACGACGTCGATCTGACTTGAAATCAGGTGTACCACGTTGCTTTTCCATCCTTTCTTGATCAGTTTCTTTTTCGCGACTCTTCTTGGGACGATACTTGATTTCCAAAGAACTATTTTTGCCTAGGTATTAGATTGTAACTTTCAATTACATAAGGAAATTAACTGTCATAACTATTAACCATAGCTGGGCATTTTTATTGCAAATAAGAAAACCCCTTTGAAAACAAGGTTGAGGAATTGCAAGGCCAACAGATACTCACTCCGACACTTTTCACAGTACCACTCCCGGATTGCCTTTGCCATCTTTTCTGTCACATTGATACAGTTGCCATGAAACCACTCATTACAGTTGTCACAGCCACTGTACGAAAGAGTTACAAAAGCCATACATAAGTTTACTAGGATCGCACACTTCCACCTGTATCCTACAGCAGTGATGAAACTGTAAAAAAGCAAGCTGTTTTTAAAATATACAATACGTTTTGAAAATTTAGGGGGAGAAAAAAATCAGTTTTGCAGCTAATAAGTTACAAGTTGTTCAGCCTTGAAGATAACGCACATCATGAAGCAGTTAATGTCCGGTTTGCGACAGATGCAGTACACAGGAGCATTTTCTCCATTCTCCCCATCCATGCCACTCTCCACTCCGTGAACCGGGTCGAAGTCTGAAACCTCACTTTCCTAACAATGAAAAAAAGCAAAGATTTATTATTCAAGCTTCCTTGAAAATTACTAAGAAACATAACTTATATGACATATTTTAGAGACTGTTTGCACAACAAAGCATCACTGAAAATGAAACAAATGCAAATAATATTTAATTATTTAGCTTTTGTGAATTCCAAATGAAAATTATATTGTTCTTTAAGTTTTATGTTTAAAAGGATATGTTATATTACATGCTTCTAAGCTCATTGGGAAAAACAAAATGTTTCAATTAACACTTTTTCACTTCAAACAATGGGAAAATATTATGGTTTTTCATTATGTGCTATAAGTAAGTTTATATTTTATAAAGCTGGAAACAGCAAAACTGATTTTTCGCACTGAGGACACGGGCCACTCTATCGTAAGCGCATTCAAGGAGCTCAAATCAAATGTAGTATAATGACAGTCTGGTACAATTTTCTATCCAACACGTCTACTTACAGACATCTTTACAAATCTCCGAGTGTATTTGCTACAACGGTATTCCCGAAAAGCAGCGCAAGCCACGAAATTGTTTAGCGTTTACCGGTATCACAGTTTTGCTGTTAAACAAAACGGTTATTTTTCAAACAGCCCCTTGACAGACGGTCAGTTACCGCTTTTCTGACGGCATTACAGCTAACGCGAAAACACATTCGTGTTGAAAAGCAAGAAGCAAACGCTGTACAGCAAAACATACCATGACGGCCACTATCTACTGGGACTATTTCTCAAAATTCCAGCGATGAATCGGTTTTACTTTCACAACAGAAATGCCTTTCAATTAAAACAAAAATGTGTATTATTTTCCATCGACTAAATTTACGGCGCGTCACTTCCGCTTCCGGGTCCTGATTTTCTTTAATGGTTGCTTTTTCTTTCCGGGTGAAAATACAGTTTCGGCTTAAGGCTGGCGCAGAAGATATGTTATACAGTGTGGTAGCTTTAGCTACATTCTTAGTAAAGTAAAAATATTATTTACTTTGATTACCTCACCAAATAAAAGAGTACATAAACGTATTTGTGCGTCCAAATGTGTAAGAGTTTGTCCAGTGTAGGGGTTCAGAACCTACTTCACTGGAAGCAATGTCCATGAGGCCAGGTAGACCAGGTACACTTTGGACAGCACACCTGTCCCTCTCAGGGGTGTCACGCTCAAGTACACTTATTCACTAATGCAGTCATACTCTAGGCAGAGTAATCAGGTGACCTGAAATATCTTTTTGGACAGTGTGAGAAAATAAAATCATCTAAAATCCAAATTGGTTAATGCAGGTATTTAGAAAGGTGATCACACTATATTTAGCACATGTTAAGAATGGTACTAAAATAAAATTTAAAACGTGATGATTATGTATCTTTTCTGCATAGAGGAACAAGTGAACCCCAACCCCTCAGCTAGGATTAAAAGCACCAAAGATTTTAAATCTCACATCTAAGCAGTTCTTGATGATATTATAGAAATATTTTTAAATAACTATGACACGTTCTGATGACCAACGGGAACCAAAAAAATCTTAAATTTTTCTTGGTTATGTGTACCTTGAAAATCCAAATGCAAAATGCACCATAAAGCTGCATCACTACAGAACAGACCATTTTCTTGCGATTCTAGAATTTGGTTGTTAATAGTGGAGTTACCATGAAACTAGTTTTGCAAAGATTTACAAAATATTATAAGTTTAGAATGTAATCAAAGTTTAGCATAAGTTTAAAAAACATACGCTAGCTGCTCATGTTACAAATAGCTAAGATATAACATTTCAAAGATACAAACATTTACCAGTTAATTTGTTTATTTTAAATTGTATTCATTTATAATTTTTCTAAAATTGCCTTTGGAGAATGAACTGAACTTATAGTTATGCAGGCATAGCATAGATGTCAGGAAATGCACCCAAACAGAACAAGGGTTTAGAGCCAACTTAATTCAACTCGTTTCCACTGTTGACAGCTGGTGACTGATGCTCACGGTCAGTAACAAGACAAAGACTATCAATATTTATGGGACAAATCAGTTCTAAGGCAGTTTTGAATAAGAATGTACGGAGACAAATTGTTATTTTCAGTCTTACTTTCATAGTATTCATATTAAAATAGAAACTTACAATTTTTTTGATATGTTACAGTAATAGTTGTATTTTGCAGCTATGTTTTGTTAAGATTATAAACAGTGAATGTGGTAACAGTGAACAATTATCGATTTACGAACCGACTGCCGGTCCTATTGGTGTTCGTAAACTGAGAAGCCGGTATGTTTAATAGCATTTCCTTCATATGTCCCTCCTCCATGAGATGGCGCTAACAGACTGCTTAAAACGATTCAATACATGTTTATAAAACAAAACTGTAAACATTATAGTACATGTACAAATATGATATTCAAATATAAAATAAAATGTAATTTATTGTATTTAACGAAACTGTGAGCGATATTACATAAGTTTTAAGTCCTCACTGTTGGTCTTAGCCTTGGCTGTTTTAGGGTGGGCGTTCGGTGGGGTGGCTCCCTGTGATGCTCTAGTAGGACACATGTTTGGGACAGAATTTTACTCCACCAGTACAGCTGTTTATCACAGCCAGACTGCGCATTTAGCGCGCGTTTCGTTGGCTGCACGTGAGGAGAAAGTAAGCGCTACTAATCCGCTCGCTGCTGTTATATGAAACTTTCCCTAAAAGTTCAAAACCCCTCGGTCTAAGACTGGCTCTATTTACGTTACGGTAAGTGATTTTTATTATTTTATTGGAAATAGAAGCTGTTTTTTTTATTCTGGAATATTTAAAACTAAAATTATTTAGAACATTTGTAGGATTTTGGCCAAAAATGAATACATTACAATATATGTCCTGAAATGTTAAATGAATCGTGTTTTAATAAAATAGGCTATGTTCAAAATAAACTGAATATTGCAGCGAGCTGCTTTTCCTGTGTTATGTTAATATTTTCTGTAATTCTGTACACGTTACTTTAAAAAATGCATGACCTCCTACAAAAGTATTTGTTACTCAGTAATGTGTTGTATGGAGAAAGAAAAATATAAACATGAAAATTTCAATATTTTTCCGGACCCCGCAGTTTTTCTGGGAGGTGCAGCCGACACAGATCCCACCGTCCGGGGTTCATGTAAACATTTAAGTACTGAGGTTCCGCAGTTTTCTAGTGTTTCTTTCCAGTGTGGACTAATAACACCCAGAGTGAGGGACAGTCACGCAAACTGGACACAGACACATCTGGGATCGGATTCGACGCAAAAACGTAGAGGCGAACGTACGCGTCTAACTCACATCACCCTGCTTTGCACTAAACTGGCTTCATATTTTAAGCATCCTTTTTTACTGTACTTTTATATGTAAATATTTGTTTAAAAGTAGTTATGCTAGAGAAGGCAATGTTGCAAATTTGTGTGTTTTTTTTAAATAATTTATGATGTATGATTCGTAACGTAGGTGGTGAAACACTTCCTAATATTGAATTATTTTTCACTGCAAATTTGCAAAGCACATTTCGGCATTCTTAACATCTGGTTTTGTTTTTTGAAAGGTAGTGGAAACATCTGGAGAGCTTCTGTAAATCAAATATTTTTACCTGAGCATAGTGAAAAGATACAACTGTCACGTGTGTTTTTACATTCTGAGTGTTCGCAAAATAAAATATATGACAAAATTGTTTTGTTGTACAGCCAGTTCTGCTTCATTTTGTCAGCCAGTAAGAAACTGAAGGACTTACAGGGTTGTTTTATTGACTTTTCCTCCATGGTTGGGAGGGCTGCCTCCTTTTTCTGGTACTCAGGGAGAGATTATAAGATAAAACAATAATCTTCTGTGGAATATAACTGCTTATTGGTAAACTGTACAATTTTTCAGCATTTCAAGTAGACTGATCTTAGTGTCTGAAGTACACTGGTTATAACTGGCTTTGAAGACCCTTCCAGTGCAGTTTGATGTTACTGTGTGAGATACCTTAGCATTGCCCTGTCCTGTTCCAGACATTTAAGTTTTACCTTTAGGACAGAAATGGATGACATATCTGTCCTTTGTCAGAGTGGACAGCGGCTGTCTCAGTAAGAGACTGAAACCATGGACATGCAGCTGGAAAGTGAAGACGATAGAGATGTGGGTCAGGATGCAGCAATGGACCATTGTAGCACACAGAATCACACCACAGAGCCGACACTGGACGCGGCCAAGGGGGACCACACACGTGAGGCTTGGCCACAATTTCTTTACATTTTATTTCTCTATGACTGGCAAGTCTGATTAGCTTTTCCTTTTTCTCAAATAAAATGGACTGTTTAGTTTTTACAAAGGGAGTTAGCAGGTAGGATAGTGGTTAGAACTGACACTTTGCACTTAGAGGACCCAGGATTAAATTCCACCTGCTACTATATTGCCCCCAAGCAAAGCAGCTACCCTGAATTCCTCCAATAAAATGCGTGGAGTTGTATGAAATAAATAACTAACAAAGGTTACTGTTGCTGACAGCAGATCTGCAGTAGATATGATTGGGTGCTGACTAACTATTCAAGTACTATATGTTTGTATAGTATATATTTTGATTATGTGTCACACTGGGTGTTCCTCAGAAGAGGCTACAAGTTCAGATGTAAGGGATCAAGGGAGCTGTGATTTCTCTTTGGTTGGAGACGTCTACCACAGTGATGACCCCCATCCCTTCCCTCACAGTGCAGCAGAATCTACTGAAGCCACAGGTAATAGCAATTCACTTACACTACTGGAACATTTGGTTCCTTTTATTCTTCAGTTAATCTATAGGAAAGTCACTTGGCTACTTTGCTGACACAGCATAATATTTGGCATTGTATGTACCCTTCTGTGTCGTGCTGAATGTACTACAGTGGTTACCTCTTTGAATCAATTCTGTTTTTTTCTTCCTGCATAATACTGTTTCCTCCAGTTCTCAGATAATAATGTCAAATGTCATTTCTCTAAATTATATTTTACTAAATGACTAATAACTAAAACAAACCACTTTTTAATATAAAATGCTTAAACACACTGACATTTTGGCTTTTCCAGCAAAGGGGTAGAAAATGTTTGGTGCCGGTACTGTAGTGCAGTTTATAGCGCTGATGTCTTACAGTGTCTAGGTTGAACGGTAAGGTTTGATCGCTGTTCGCACTTTTTAGAGTTTGAGGATGAGAATGTTTTCCAAACATTTGCATAGGTTTCCTCCCACAGTCCAAAGATATGTGCTTCAGGTGAATTGCTGACTCTGAATTGCCCATAGTACTTATGTATCTGTGTATTGCAGTGTGTTGTTTTGGTGTACAAATGGGTGAGTAATTGTAGGTAGTTTAGTGCAGTGTATTTGACACGGAAAATCACAGGGGGTGTAGGTGTCAGCTAAATACTACACTGGAATAATTTTACATTGCTTTGTTGAAAATTTTTTGATAGATTTCAAACTCATATTGGTAACATTGCACTCTGTAGTCTGAGGGTTTGGTTGATAAAGTAGTAACGATTACTAGCTAATCCAGTGGATTATGTATGGTAGACCTGTCAGTAATCTTCCTCTACTGCTTTTGTATTTGGACACTCTAACAATGTTGTGGAAGTACTGCGTCAATCTTAGCCTTAGCTTAGCTTAGCTTCAGACAGGTGAAGTACATGTTGAGAATCTATGAGTGTCTTGGGGATTATTTTGGACAGTGCTTCCTTCTGGGGAATTCAGCTTTAACTGGAAAAGCACCCCCCTTCATTCTCATTTTTCAAAAAGTTGTTTGGGACTGTCTAAACTAAAAAAGCTTTTTTCTCCTTCTTCTAGAAAATCCCACTTGTGACAGTTCTACACCCATTCTTAAGGACAGTGTAATGATATCTAAAGCAGCCACCAATGGAGCCATGCCCATTTGCTCCCCTCCTTCTCTATCGACTGGCCATTCCAGGTGGCCCCCCCAGCAATCTCCCAGGAACAAAAGACCTGTCCGTCTGGACAAGAAACGTCTGCCATCCACTTCCACTGCAAACAGCCAGCACAGCCTGAAAACCACTGCATCCCAGATTCAGCAAGTGGCTGGGGACGGTGAGAATGAGCTCTCGGTGTAAATATGAAATAACATGCACATCATTCCAACAGGACAGAGTGTTTACACAAACCCCGCTAAACCCATGCTAAAAGTTGTTTATGCATGACACATTTTCACTCACTGAGGTGAATATCAAATTACTTTTCTATGTTTACTTTGTCTTTGCATATTTTTCAAGTGACTGCTGTAGCTGAGAGGCCGAAACTCCAGGTGGAAACCATTTACTTAAGAGAATGTTGGGTTAGACTTTCAATACAGATTAAGAGAAGGACATTTTTTTCCACAAAGGCTGATATTTAGACAAGATTTATAGAATATTTGTGTTAGAAAGAAAGTCAGTGCATCAAACCCATTATCATTATTTAATGATTTTTTTAGTCACACTTGAAACTTGAATATATAACATATATTATATAAAGATAAACTTAGTGACAGATTATTACTGATATATTTAGATTTTTTATTCTTATCCAAAACTGTTTAAGAAATGGAATGAGGAAGAAAAGGACTGCTGTTGAAGTATGAATGAGGTTGTATTTCAACAGTTAAAATGGAATGAGTCTCCCCCAGGAAGTTATACCCTTCCTCTGTGCATTAAAAACCCTGAATATTGATGAAGTAATGGGAATGTGAGTGTATAATTTAATAATCTTAAGTAATCAAATCTCCCAATTGAATTGTTTCAAATTAACTGTAAGATTCCTTTCAATTCCAGTAACTGAAATTAATGGTGGCCTTTCTTGCTGTTAAATAACACCTTCTCCTAATCTAACACACTGCCAAACACACACACACACACAACATGTTGATTTGTTGAACTCACCCTGGCCGTTTGGATGTAGAGTGTCATGTTTGAAGGAAATGGATTAAAAGGAAGTCATGAATGTCAGGCTGTAAAAGAAGATACTGAGACTCAAGTACAATTCTTCTTATTGTAAGGTAGTAACATCTTTATGCATTTAACAATAAAACAGCATTAATAGCAATTTTTAAATCACGTTTTGACAGAATGAATGTACCCAGCACTCACGCCTTGAGTTAGTGCTCCATGACCAGTTCATTTGTTCAGAATGTTCTTTACTGTTCACTAACATGGTTTCTATGGCTCTTCTCTCCCTTTTAATTTCACTGTCTCCATGCTTCTCTAAAATGAATTTCTCATTTTTGCCTTCAAATTTCCTCCAACCATCACTCCCACCTTCCTTCCTCACACCCTTTTGTTCGGCTGTTTGTCTGTTCCGCTTATGTTGTATTTGTATTTCCTTTTTCCTCTTCCTCACATTTTACCCCATCTATCTCTTCATCCCTTGACTATACTTCTGTATATGCCATGCTTTACTTTAAATCTATCCAAAATATCTTTTCTTTATGTTCCTTTCCTCTGCATGTTCCATCACTTCTTTTCCTCATCATCTCTTACCTCCTTCATTTGAATCTTCTGTCTATACACATTGGTTTTTCCCTCATTTTTCCACTCATCTTCAATTTCACCATCCCCCACTTCCCTGTTTCAGACCTGTGTACCTCCATCATGCTGGCTTGCCTGTTCTGTCAGCTTTTGGACTGCCTGCTGGCAATGGGGGAGGGCTGCTGTCACTGTGCCTCTTCCCTGTGCTCCTGTGACCCCGCAGTCGCGGAGCCGCATCTGGAAGGGGTCTTGCCCAGCTCCCGCAGGTGTTGCCCTGGGTGCCTTCACTGCTCCAGCTGGGAGCTCTGTCTTCCTGAGTGCTTGGAGTTGGCCATGGAGATGTCTCAGCTGCTCTTCCACTGACTGACTTCCATTCCTCTGTCCTTCTGTGTACCTATCTTCCTCTGGTCTGTTTAAAAGCCCCGTTGAAGAAAATTTAGACGGAGCAATTGCAAAACAAAAGTTTTCTTTATTCTAAGTTCAGTTCAGGGTCAGTGCATATGACATGTTAGGAGAGAGCAAACCCAGTGCTTAAATAGATATATAGGTGTGGGTGGAGTTACACAATTTTCTGAATGGAAAGGTACAGGTAGTATTAGAGACGATGAATGTTCAAGCGCCAGCATGTTTACATTATAGGTTAGGGTGGGGTGAACCTATCTAGTTTAAATGAGTTTAGGAGGTTATAGATGATAAGGTTACTCAGGAATGCAGGACAGCTTGGAACACAGACAGTTTCAATGCAACTTTCTTAAACTTTTCACAACCTCAAATTCAACCTTAAATTCATTCACAACTTCTCCAGTAATACAAGGTTGTTTATTCTAAAGTTTTTCAAAAGTGCATTCAGTTTCACTGTCGCAAACAGAAATAAAGAACCAGACATATTTTCTCAACAAAGCTCAGGCTATTGATAGGATAAACATTTATCATTAAATTAAATTTACATTTTCTTGCACTGCTGTGACACCCTCTCCCACTTAATGTGCTGCTTGCTGTTTGTTTTTATTTTTTTGTGTTTTATAATCGCATCCAGAAAGCTGGCAGAAAATGAGCAAACTGATGCCATTAAGTCCACTTTAGCTGAACTGTGAGAACACTAACAGCATCAGCTTCTAGATGTTTGTACATTTGGCATGTGCAGTACAGCAGATACACTTGGTTCCAAATGTATTAAACTCCTCTAAAATGGAACTAAAAGTAAGTTGTAACCAAACATGGACAGATAATGATTTTATGAGATGTTTGGTTGTAATCTGTCCTCTATATATCTGCTTGAATTATGAACAAGTATAATTCTCATTTTTTTAAGGTAGAACAGATGGCACTCAATCTTGTGAATAAAATCTGATACTTTATATCATTTAGTCTAAAATCAAGTATAATAAAGGAGGAGTTGTCAGACTTAATTACAGTAAAAAACTATATGGAGAAAATGGAGAAATAGAGCAAATAAGAAGGATTTTAGATGGTCAGCATCTAAAAGTCATGAAATTTGTATTTCTTTCACAGATTTAAACATGCAGTCCTCATTTATTTTATGGAAGTGTTTTAGATTGGCTTCTACAAACAGCATATATTTTTGTCCTTATTATGTGCATCTTCTAAACAGCTTCTTTCCAATTAGCCGCTAAGTGTAGAGTGCAGTTCAAATTAGTGTTCTAAAACATTGCTTCTTGGTTTCCCCAAACACCAGTGAGGGCTACTAGCTTGTTTACTTGAGTTTTGAATGAAACTTAAACTTCTGTTTGGTTAAATTTGTCATTCTTATAATTAATGTATTGATGAAATGTTAGCACTAATGTAGTAAGTAGTTCAGACAAAACAGCAGACTTTGACTGGAGGCAACTGGAATTCTCACTGAAGGTAGAGTTTGAGGGTTGTGTTATGCCATGTCTATTGCTGCAGATGCTCTCTTGCTGTGAAACCTGAGTCTGTGTGTGTTTCCCTGCAGACTGCTGTGTACACTGTGTTCTGGCCTGCCTGTTCTGTGAGCTGCTGTCTCTGTGCTCGGTGCTGATGCAGTGTCTGGCCTGCGGCCAGGGTTGTGAGACACTGTGCTGCTGTGGGGGAGGCCCTACAGGAGGTGTGGCCTGTGGAGAAGACACTTGCACAGCTGCTTTGGACTGTGGGATGCTAGAGGACTGCTGCGAGTCTTCTGACTGTTTGGAGATCTGTCTGGAGTGCTGCTCCATCTGCTTCCCTGCCTAGTTGCTGCCCATCACATAGACCCAGACATCCCTAATAGGGCACATCGACATGAGAACTCTTTTCAGACATTTTACTGTAATATGTATTTATTTTGCAGATTATATTTTTTCCTTTTAACAAAATGAATGAAGACACAAAAATTAAAAAGCTATGATTAATTATCCAACATAATAGTTACACCAAGTTGCAAGAAAAAGTTTGTGAACCTGTAAATATTTTTCTATATTAATTATACATAAAATGTGATCTGAACAATAGACAAATACAAGCAGTCTAAACTAATAATACACAAACAATGGTATTTTTCATGTCTTTTTTGAACATGTTTTATCATTCCCCATCCAAACTAGACAAAGGATATGAATTCATATATTTAATAACTGATAGAACCTCCTTTAGCAGCAATGATCTTCACCAAATGTTTTCTGTAGCTGCTCATCAAACTTGCATAACAGTGAGGAAGAATCTTAAACCATTCCTCCCTATAGAACTGTTTCATTTCATCAGCACTGATGGGATACTTTACATGAACAGCCTTCTTCAAGTCATCCCACAGCATGTCAGTTTTGTTAAGGTCTGGACTCTGACTTAGTCATTCCAAACCATGAATTTTCTTTTTAAACCATTCTGTTGTTGATTTACCCTTTTGTTTTGGATCAATGTCTTGTTGCATCATACAGCTTCGATTAAGGTTCAGGATCACTACCCTGACATTCTCCTGTAATGTTTCCTGGTACAATTTTGAATTTGTTTATTGTTCCCTCATTGATTACAAGCTATCCAGGCCCTGAGGCAGCAAAGGAGGGCCAAATCATGATGTTCCCTCCACCAGCCTTCAGAGTTTGGATGAGATTACAGGGGTTGGTGTGCAGTGCCCTTTTCCCTCTAAATATACCAGAGTGCATTTCTGCAGAAAATGCACAACTTTGGTCTCATCTGCCCACAGAAATATTGTGGAACATTGAGATGGCCTTCTGCAAACTTGAGACGTGGTGCAGAATGTTTTTTTTGGAAAGCAGTCTTTTGCTCTTACCTTGGGTTCACCCCCATAAGCATTGCATATCATGCTCTTGGTGTGATTTTTTTGCAGGATGCCCACTCCTAGTGAAAGTAGCAACAGTAGAAAATTTCCTCATGAAATTTTCCCCAATTTAAACTTTTTTTCTGAAAAGAGTAGACTGTCAGGACTCTACCTTTGTGTGTCTTTTTTATAGGGCAGGACACCTCTACAACCCACACTGCCAATCTCATTTGATTGATTGGAACGCCTGACTCCAATTTGCTTTTGTAGAAGTCAAACCCCTGAGGTTCACATGTTTTTTTTGAACCTAGACTGTGATTGTTTACATGGTGTATTCAGTATTGACAAGAAAAAGTATGAATTATTTGTTTGACATTACATTAAGGAGTTTGTGTTCAGACCACATTTTATGAGTAATTAATGCAGAAATCCAGGTAATTGCAAAGGATTCACAAACATTTTCTTACAATTGTAATATAGAAGGTTCATTCAATTGTGTCCTGAACCTAGTTGTATATTAAAAACAGAAGTAATAGTGCATATAGTGCATGAAGGCATCTCATATACAGTTTGCTGACAAATGTTTGGTAGAAGTAATAATGCATTCCCGGCCCATTGAGGAACCCCCAACCCTGTTTCCCCAACTTTTATCAAGGACTTCTGCATAACATAAAGCATTTAAAACACAAACTACCTAATTATTAAATATCAAAGAACTCAAAATTAGTGGGTATGTTTTTGTGCAGTAAGTGCTGATACTGTACAGTATTGGATACTAATTACTTTTTTACCGTGCAATAAACATGTACTGTAGTACTGTAAAAATAATGCTAATGAAATAATATGTGAAAGATATATAATGAATGTATCTTTCACTTAATAACGTGGAGAAAATGGCAGCGATAATGCACAACACATTTAAGCAATGTGAACATGAGACATGATCCTACTGGGAAAACAGCTGAGACACAAATGCAATGCACTCTTATTACCTTTCCTAGCTGTTTTTGATCATGGCTGGAAATCCCAGGGGAATGTCGTGCTTAAAACTCCAGGGCCGGGAGATGTCTATGTAAAAGATGATAGCAATGCGGTATACTAGAATGCAGTGTTAAGTCCAAGATTTCTATTTCTTCAAGCATCTAGAAGCATCCTTGAACAAAAAAATCCTTAATAAAACAAATATAATTTTGGCTATGGAAACTGAAACACTTTGTTTCTTAGAGTTGCTGTAATGTTACTGTGAATGAATGCCTCACATTCAGTGACATGGTTTTGGGTGCGTAGGCCTACTTGCACACCTAATACCTACATTTCAAATTTAATGATATGCCTTATTAAATTATTTTGATTATTTTTATGATGAAATTCTAAGTGAATGTACTTCACTTCAGGTTCCTTGTAGATGACTGCTTAATTACAGCCATGAATTAAATTTGACAGACCTGCCTATCATGTGCAAATCTGATCAGTTTATCCTGTTTCTTTGTGAAATCTGAGAAATATTTTCCACAGTGATGACGACCACCTGGAACCAGATTGACTTTTACTGTATTTAATGTTTGTTCTTATTAAATCACCTATAATGAATAATTAACCTTAAAATACAGGATGATTAATGCCATAATATAAAATAAGTAGATTTTAATGACAGAAAGCTTTGTATTTGATCTTGCTCTGCCAGGAGAGGAAAAATGTTTGTAATTTTGCCAAAGATTGTATATATTGTATGTTGACTTTTTGATACACAATAAAAATACATTTTAAACTTTATAATATGCTATTTATTCACTTTTTAGAAATTTATAAATAAGATTTCTGAATTACAGAAAAAAGGCTGCATTTGTATCCTTCTTTAACCTGACTACACAAGTTGTATTTTCCTCTTTATTTTTTCTCTTGTAACAGTTTAAAAAACCCAAACATCTGGAAGGTACAGTATATAAGTCTATCTGTACTGAGAATGTGTTTACATTTGCGTATATATGATTTTTGACTCATTTGTAGGGATGGGTAATAGAATCACTCAGTTATTTGTGCTTTCTAGAGAAACTACTGTTCCCAGTATTTTTTTGACAATAACAAATTGTGTATATTTTTAAACCTATTAATCAAAATATTATTTTATGTACTTTTTTGTTTACATTTTTGTACATTTGTGAACCCTAAGAAAGTAATATAATATGTTGATTAATAGGCTAATTCAATGTGCCTTGTACGGGAGAAACTATGCTTGTCAGTAATACCTGTATATTATTGTAGGTTTTGAATGTTAACTTTATTTCATTTTGGAAATTTCCCTTTACTCAGACAGTCTGTAACCCAGAGTAGTGTTATGACAACTGTTCACCTGTGATAATGTTTGTGGCATTTCCCATGGTTGGTGGACATGAGGAGACAACATGCTCAGGCTGGTCAAAATGTGAATTTTTTATTTTTAGGTTGGTGAATACACTCTTTTGGGCAGAAGTGTGAGAAGACAATGTATGAGAATTCTCCTGCTCCTCTCAACACTACACCAGACCATCTATACCATATGTTGTAACAAATGTTCAAGTACTATTTCTGTGAACTTATTTGCTGTGTATTGTAATGTTGAATGTAACTTTTGAATGCTGTGAAGAAATTCTCATAATTATATATTAAAGCTGGCTTTTTTCACTTTATTCCTATTCCTTATGGCACACCTCTATACTGCTTTATAAAACCAGCAGTCTGGTCCAGTGTGATTTTTCCAACCTAACATGTATACTGACTACTCCATCCTACCCTAAAAGGGTACACTGAATACCCAAGCACCCTGATGGGAAAGGGTTCACTGGTTAGCTGTTACCCATCCAGCATAACCCTAAAGTACATATGCCAACCTTGTGTAACCCAGTAAACTGGTTATACAGCCACCTACACCTCACTCCTGAAAGGAGGTGCCAATGTGCTTGTCACTCCAGTACAGTTTTTTCACATTTATTAGTATTTGGAGACTTTTCAAAGTCTCTTTGTTTTGCATTTTGAGGTTGAGATAAATTGGTTAAGACATGTCAAAATAAAGCGCTTTTGTGTGTGTGTGTGTGTGTGTGTGTGTGTGTCTGTGGTCCTCACCTTCTGTATCAGGACAGTAGTCTTGTAGAAAAACCTTTAGTCTGCAGGAAAAGTTTTAAAATATGTTTATTTTCAAAGGACAAATTTAATTTACAACTACATTCTTAAAAGGTGACGTCCAGTGCATTTAGGTGCTGACACCTGCAGATTTAATTTCAGATTATAACCTCAACGTTCTGTTTTATAATATAAGTAGTACAGACATCATTTTCCATTGTGCCACAGAAAAAAAAATCCTTTCCTGTTTGGAAGAAAATTCCATCCCTCCAGCTCCACCCAAGCTGGCAAAAATATTTGTGATATGATACTGCCACCATGATGTCCTTTTCACATCAATTGCATGTCGCTTCCTTCTTTTGTGTTTTATCTGAATACTCTTCATGGGTAGTCTCATATCGTAAGGTGTGAGTTACTTTTGATGTTAGTTTCAGGGAGCCACAGGGTCTCTGTGTGTCTGATAGTACCACCTCAGATGTGCTCCAATGGTGAGTCTGTCTAAACTACCTCTTTTTTAGGGTCAGTCCTGGTCGCTGCTGACAGCATCTTAGAGGATGGTTGGGTAGGTTCATGAGCCGTTGACCAGGTGAGCCTCCCCAGAGGTGCAATGATAAGTTTTTGTGTTCTCTACCATAGTGACTCACTCACTGCTGCACCACTAGCAACCCATACAAAAGACAAGAAGGGGTAACAAAAATAATCTATTTCAGATTTTATGTTTAAATAACTGATAAATAAATGGCATAGATCTTTCTTATTGCACAAATTTTTGCAAAAAACAAATTCACAACTTCAGTTTTACTTGCAGCACCTTCACAATCCATTCATCCCCTATTGATAATTTCTTGTTTGTTGTAATGTGTGCATATAATTGGATTATTTTTGTGCTCACTGATAAGAAAGTGCTCATAATTTCAAAAGTACTTCAAGCATGAAAGTGCAGACTGACAAACTCATCAAGGACTAAATATCATCCATCCACCCATCATCCATCCATTTTGCATAACTATTTGCCCTGGTCAGTGTTTTGGGAGTCCGGAGCCTCTGCTGGAGTCACTGGGCACATGGTTATGTGAAGATAGTTGAAGCCAAGTGCAGGATATCCTGCTTCAGTTGGCAAGAGGTCTGCATTTATGTTGGAGACCTTCATTTTAAAAGGACAGTGACCCAAACATACGGCAAAAACTACAAAAAAATAGCTTTAAACAAAAAGTCAGCATTCTGGAATGGCTCAGCCTCGAATTCATTGCAGAACATACTGTATGGCCTGAAAATCACTGCTCACCAAAGCTATTTGTGTAACTTGGCAGAGCTGGAGCAAATTTGCATGGAAAAAATTTCCAAATATCCTAGGAGACTTCAAAATTACTTCCAAAGGCATGTCTACAAAGCACTGACTCTGATGATTACATTTGTAAATTAGTAATTCAAATGTACATTTTGCCAAAAGATTGCTTGAATAATATTAAGAACATTTTTTTGCGTCATAAACATGTTGACTTTATCAAGTTAGACATGGGAGAACAACATTGTTTCCGTGGCATTTTAAAGTGTAGGGTAAATATAATTTCCAAATGCACGGTACAAGTATATCTATTCATAATCAGTATTTCAGAGTAAAATACTGCATTTTGAACACACTCACAGCAAGATTTAATGAAGAGAAAAAGAATGAAGCCCTGACATCTGTTTGAAATTGAGACCAGGGAGGACATACATTGCCCACACCACCCGTCACTACCTGAATTCAAGCCCACTACGCACATGCTGGCTGATGGGTTCCAAGTGGGACAGGTTTGATTGTTGACCTTTAGTAAACTTGGCAGCTGTCACTGTTGCAAAGGAAGGGCCAGACAGTGGCTCCCAGCTGGACATAGCTCCAGCCTCAGAGAAGGAAACAGCAGGAAGACCTACACCAGTCACAGCACCAGTACCAAAAAATAACAACAAATAACCCGAATACAATTTGTGTCTAATGTGTTAGTTGGAATTATTCATGAGCAGTGAAGAGAACAGCACCCCAGCTGCCACTTCACAGTTCCTTCACATGCTGTTCAGCCAAGAGAACCACTGAAAAGACCGTTGTGAACTGGCCTCGATTTTTTTTCAAACTTATTTCAGCTGTAGTGGTATGAGGCCTTGGAGAGATCTTACTGGTGTTGTTTTCATAATACACAAGCTCCTTGAAGAAACTATAAAAATTAGAATGTTCAAACATTAAAAAGTCAATTTTATTTATTGCAATTTGATCCCTTACAGTTATTTTCTCAGTTGTGACTTTTGTTAATGAAAGCCAGGTTTATTACCTTGCTTAGGGATGCTATAGCAGGAGCTATGATTTCAAGCTGGGTTTTTCAGTGTGATGGCTCTGGCTACTTGACTACCGTCCCTTGATTTCCACAAAGTCTGTGGCCACTGTTCAGTGTGAATTATCAGTAACAAGACGGCAAATTTTGCATGTTCATAAGACAAAAATGTCAACAAAGAGCTTTAAATAGGAGTCTGAAGAAACAATGCTTTTTATCTCATTTAATATTAGTTTTGATTTTGATATAGCTCAAAATTAATAAAAATATTAAAGTCTTACTGAGAATTTTTATTTATTATAACTTGGGATGATTTCATTGTTATGCTTTTAACTGCAGTGATTCAGAAAACATTAAACTTACTAGAAATTTCTGGTTCCCTTTTTTTGAAAACTGAGGAGTCAGTAGTTATTTTATTCTTTAACTGGAGAAAAACAAGTTGTAGATCTGGTGCATCAGTGTGAGCTACCAAATGTGCTCACACTACACAGTGGCAGTTGGTTATTGAGCTATAGTGGGACACACCTGGCCAGGGCATCTTACCTGGTAACATCATAAGCACTTCATATACGTACCGAGAGATACATCACTCATCTAGCCAATGCTGTACCAGCCAGCAGTATGGAAAAAGCAGCTGCCTCGGGTTAACATTGCTTTGCCAGGCTGTAAAAGTGTGATAGCCATTACACAGGGTCAGGTGAGCACACCTGAAGCTGTTTGAAATGGTTCACCTGACAGAGAGAGGAAGACGAGAAAATGGTTGTGTCTAATATGAGCTAAAATGAGGTTTTGCATTAGCAACTTTCAGTTCTAAAGAGTCTTCTGTTTTTTGGCCTGAGTTTCACAGAAAGAAGTTTTATAGTATAATTGTTGTTCGGTCTCAATGCAGAAAGATCTCTACGGTTTCCTTGTATAACCAGTGAGAGCAGAGGCCCTCAGCTGCCTGAGGAGACAGGAAAGGTTGGTTTATTGAAGCCACATTGCACTGCCAGTGTCAACAGGAAGGACAGGAAGGACTAAAATGAGTCAAACGGGACGGTGCTGGATGACTGACCGGTCCCACCAAGCCCACCGCACAGCTGTAAACTAGCATTCTGCTGGCCTCCGACCTTGGCCTGCTGAGCTTCAAAAGCACAGCCGATCGGCCGGAGAGGAAGCAGCTTTTCATGGTGTCACTTCACTAGGACACTGTGCCAGTGGTGGAGCTCAGCTCAGAGCCAGAATTCCACAGCAAGTCTGTCACTCACCACCCAATTTGAGCAGATTCAGTGGGACCAAAAATGAAACTTCTCTAAATGCCAATTGTAGGGATCCTTAAACACATAGCCAGTTAGAGTTAAGCGAGTTACAGCCTGAATACCTGGTTTTGCAAATCAATTGAGTGTTTTGCTTTGCGCTTCAGTCTTTTTTGCAATAAAACCTTTATTTTTTGTTTCCAGCACCAGTGGCTCTCAGAATTGGAAAAGAAATGTATCCTCAACAATGTTCCCTCACAAAGGCACAGAAGAGCAGCTCATGCAGAAGAGGACCCCATGGAGAGGAATAACAGCAATTCTCTTTGGCCACATTTCTTTGCCCAGGAGGGGGGTAGCCGCTGGCACTCAGACCCCCAGAAGTTTATTTTTCTCCCTCGCCTCCTCGTTGGGAGTTTTTTTGTTTTCCTCTCCTCTGTTGTTGGCAGGTTTACTGTTTTGCACTTATCTCCTGTATAGTTGTTCTCATTAACATTTAACCTTTATCTATAGCTGCACTACATACTTGTTTTCTGCTCTACTATCCAAATCTGCTGTTCAGCGCTCTGAGTTGCTGTGTGAGAAGAAGCCTCTACAAAAATGAATTGAATTGAATCACATTTATTAACAAATACTGCACTGTCAGGCCAGAATAAATGTTTTTAAAAAACATAAATTGCAAAATTGTAATATGTGTTAAGTAATAGAAAGTACTCTTAGCTGAACCGTTTTCATTTACAATAAAAAGGGCAACATATTTGTGTTTGCTTGAAATGTCTGGTCTAAGGTTATTCATTTTTTCTGTCATTTCTTCATTGCTTTTCTTGTGAAAAATACCTGTTAAACGGTCCGTATTGTACGTGTTTTTTGTATGTATATATGTGTATGCGGAACTGTTGGGTAACTCCTGCACTCTAAATGAACTTACTGGCTGTTTTGCCAGTATCCTTTCCTTTTCTGCTGTCATACAGACAAAACAATTATCTGGAAATTTAAGCAGAAACCAGTAATTTTTTAAAATTATTTTCATTTTTTTCAAGTGCTTTAAAATATTTGTTAACATTTTTTAATTAATATAATTTCAAAATTACCAATTTTATCTTGCTTCACGTACTAGAGGAATGCAATTTTGAGAATCATTTTATTCAAGCATGTGCAGCACATTCATTAGTATGTAATAAGCTGCACTTTCAGCTGAACATCTGCCTCAGTTTTCAATACCCTGGTTTATGGGAATTTGCTTTTATATGCAACTTAAATTTTTACCTTAAACTTGACTTACACTTTTCTTCCTGGATCTAAGAGGAGGACATTATGAGTAAGGATTCATAACTAGAAACCTGGCTATTTCATGATGCAGGGTAACACGCAAAGACAGCCAGGGGCAGAACAGTTATTACAGTCAGAGTTACCATGTGACGCTCTTTCCTGATGCAGGAAAGTATTTTCACTTAGGCAGAATGAAGAAATACAGCAATACAAACTCAGTACTGCAATACTGTGACCACACTGAAGATAAACTCACTAACCACTTTATCACATTATTGGTACACTTTTCACTTTTCTGCCCCAGGACAGCATGAACTCAGCAGTTTCTGCTAACCCCCCCATCCTCATCTCTAAGATGGTCTACTGGCTTGAGAGGTGAAGGTAAAGACACTGTCATGTTTGTGGAACCATCCTGAGATGTTGTGTGTTTTGTGACACTGCAGGATTTATATGTTTGAGGAACAGCAGACTGCTTAGGAAGGGATGGATACACCTGGTCAGTATTGGTGGTACATTGGTACTCCTGGTGGCATTCAAATAACCTTGCAATTATACTAGAAGACCTAAAAAAGCCAGAAAACTTACTGTATGTCAAGAAATCAACCCCCACCCCCTATGCCTAATAAAGTGGCATACAATCTGTAATTGCCACCTCGTCCAGAGACAGACAGTGAAAATATACATAATAATATAGCATAAAAATGCCAATAAAACTTTTAAATAAAAGACTGTCTTATAAAAAAGTCTTATAAAAACTGGCAAGTTCTTCATGTTAGTAATATCTCATCTCAGTTAGTTGCCTTTTACCCAGGAATAAGATAAATGATTAAGATTTTTGCTACAGGGAGGTTTGCCTTTTGTCAACATTTACTGAAGCTGTTTTGTTAATTTCAGTAAATATGCTTTGAGAAATATTCTTTTGGTCAGAAGCGATGCTTGAACTGAATGAGTGCTATGAATGTACAGCCTGCGTAGTGTTGTGGGTTTTTTTTCAATCACACTGCAGCAGTATTTTCAAAGGTCACATGTCTGATTTCGGCTCTTGGATGGTCAAAGTATTAAGATACATCTCATGACCTTCAACCACTTGGAGGGCATGTTGACCCGTCTCCAACCTTTCCACCTCACAGTTGGTTTTGATTATTTATGTGAACAGAGCTCTGAATATTTTTGCTCTTAAGAGTTCTGTTATTACATGAACTTTTTGTTTAATATTCGATTATTTGGGGTAATATCTAGGAAAACAACATGAACACAATGTGAGGTCTAGTCAACCCATGCAGGCAGGAAAAGATCTGTCTCAATGTGCATTTAAACCTACTGCAATGAAATAAGTTGAAACTTTGTAGTATTATGTACAAATATAATAATTGGGAAAATGTATTTGAAAAGCAGAAATCCAATATTTATTAATAGATAGAAATACTGAACCATCATAGTTATCAAAACTGCCTTCAGTGTTTTCTAAACAACAACACGGCAGTTTTACACAAAAAAAGCACAGGTTGCAAGTGGCAAAATATGAAAACAGCTTTAAAGAGCTGAACCTCAGAATCTAGGACAGAAAGAATGAGAGAGGCACCTGACTCAGAGAAGTGTTGGGGAGCTCGGGGCTCAGTGGTTAGATGTATTTTTAGACTTTTTCTGCTTGTTAGACTTTATAAAAGGGAAAACAGCAGAGGTGCTGCAGTACTTGTGCCAAAACCAACAGACAAGCACAGGGTCTCGCAGGCAAACTGGGTACCAACGCCCTCAAAAGCAAGCGAATGGCCTCCTTCCCCCTCTCTGTAACTGATAAAGCACAGTGTCCCTCGGCTGTGAACTGAATACTGTATTTATAAAACACCCACGGCAAGAAAATCCATCCCATATTCATTTATTTAAACTTTACCCACCCAATTCACTGGCCAGCCAAGCCCAGGGTTAAGTTAACAGATCTCAGCAGGGAGAGCAGGACTCGAGTCCAAAGTTAATAAAAAGTAAAAAGGGGAAGTGGCTATTGTGAAAAAAAGGATCAGGGATTTATGGCAGGAAGGGAACGGGAGGGTAAAAATACTCATATTTGCAGCAGCTTCCTGGAAGGGTTGACATCTGAGAAGCCAGCTCCATGTTGACTGACAGTGGATCTGTCTTTCAGAAGAACAACCTATGTATTTTCATCTAGATGGAACAACGCAGGTCTAGGTGAAGACAGGCACAGGGAGCCTGTGACTGAGAGGCGGACAGGAGTCCGAGAACTTGAAGACAACAGATTCAGACATACGACACTGGTGTGCGGCAGCTCAAGAAACTCCTGTGGGATAAATACATTTCGCCTTTCTCTCGCTCTCAGTGTGTGTTTACCAATCGCCTCTTCGTTTATTTACTTGGATATTAAAAGGAAAGTTTGTATTGTTTACAATATTTCAGTAGCTGTGTTTTTGAGATTTTCACCATTACAGTGGTAGGTCTAGGGTCACCAATCCAGTGACAGTTTAAGATAAGGGTTATTAATAATCCTCTCAAATTTTAATTCATTCTATGCATATAATGTAGATGGATAAACATGCTAATTAACTAGTTTGCCAAAAATAACATTTTTAAAAATGTATACTCTTTAATATATGTAAACATTATTGTTATTATCAGAAAAGTTTAACATTTTGAATCCAGTTTCAGTCTATTTTGCCTAATCATTCACATTTTTATTTTCTGTCTAAAACGTAAAAAACTGTTAACAACCCTGCTAACACCATATAATACTGACTAATACTGGTTGAACAGCAATATGAAACCACATTTTTCTTGGGGCTGGAAAAAAGCAGGCAAGGTGAGTAATAATTTCCATTAGACAGCGCACTCACACTGTGGCGCAGAGAGCGAAAAGGTGTAAAAAGCACCAGCATCTTTTAGAAAAGCCAATTTAGGGAAGGCTAGTGACCCCATGGGGACTGTGAGCCAAAAGTCTCTATCTGCTGGGCCCAAGGTCCTAAGAAGAGCCTTCACATCTTACTTTACACACACCATCCCTGTGAGGACAGCTGACCACACGGAAAGCGCAAAGAGCAAAATAACTGCGTTACATGTCGTTGATGCACTCTGGATTCATTATTTGCTTTGGTGAGGACCTTGCATCAGAACTCAATTTGTTTCAGAAATTCTGGCTACAAATCAGTAGACAACACAGCTAATATAAAACGTTTTTTTATTAATATATGTAGAGAA
Organism: Arapaima gigas; assembly: GCA_900497675.1. Classification (NCBI taxonomy): domain Eukaryota; kingdom Metazoa; phylum Chordata; class Actinopteri; order Osteoglossiformes; family Osteoglossidae; genus Arapaima; species Arapaima gigas. The sequence goes on along the minus strand of UFQX01000268.1, from coordinate 203,961 downwards.
ATAGAATCTATAAAAGCAAAGACCTCCTAGCGTTTGGTTTAAAGAGCTGTGGAGACTTGTAAGGTCTTACTGGAATAAATGACACTCGTCTGCCCCCTGGTGGAACAAGAGTAAAATTACAACCAGTGCTGAAATTTTAACCTATTCATTCACTGTCGATATCTGTCGTCCGACGTGGAGTAGCTGGGGTTCAGAGCCCATTTTGGAAGCATAAGCCTTGAGGTCAGGCAAATTCTGCACAGGGTGTTGCTCCAAAGCAGGGCAATCACACATACACACGATGGGTAGTTTACAGTTACCAAGTCACCTAACAGAAATCTTTGGATTGCAGGAGGAACCCCACACAAGGACAGGAAGGAAACACAAACTCCACAGACTGAGCAAAATTGAAACCCACAGCCATGAGTCAGATGTGAAACCAAAGCACCCAGTTTCAGGCCAGCTGAGCTTATTCTGCTGGACTCCTATCTTATTCTGATAACCAGCGAAACAGTGAGCTCAGCTGAGAAGCAGAAAGTCACTGAATCATCCTACAAAAACTGCCAACCTGTAAGATTTTTAGTAATTACTACTGATTCGAATCTTGATACAGCAACAATCGCTTGTTTTTCTGGATTTTGGTTTCATAAAAACACTGTTTAATCACTCATTCAGAAGACACAGGGTTATAATTTAATCAAGTAGTTCATTGAATAGATTGGTGCTGGTATCTAAAATGGACTTTCAAGCACATGTTCTGCCCTTGTGGCCTTGAAGTTATTGGGTTAGCTGCATAAATGAAAATGTAATTATGAATTCTGTATGTTGTTACACGTGTGAGCCAGGTGAGAAAATAAAATAGTCTTGGGTTCTGGCAACTGTAAATATTCAAAGTTTGTAAATGGACAGGCCATTACCTGCCTTACGTTACCGCAGTATTTAAGCAATAACAAAGGATACAAAATTCCTGTGACACCTGGAATCAACCATCAAAACAGATGGAAATGCCTGAGCACTCAAGTATGTTAAGGTTGGTCTGTTTTATGTGACTTTTTTTTTGCACATAAGCTCTTCTTTTTTTTACCTTGTTTGTCTCAAAAACATTTTGTGAGCCATTAATTCGTTCCCTCCCACACAAACAACCCACACACCATTTTAATTATTTTTGTACAGTTTTATTTTTTTACATAAATTTATAAAGTAAAAAATGTATTTTATGACTATGGTAAACCATATTTTATCCATGATATTGTGATGAGAAAAGGGAATTACACATAATGAAAGAGGGTTTGTCACAAGAATAAACTCCACAATGGAAGGGAATAATAATCAACTGCACCAGAAATCCCTTTACTTTAAGACTGGCGATCGGACTTTTTACAGTACAGATTTCAGTTGCAGCAGAACTGGAAATCATTACCCGTTTTTTTTCATTCCCTTGGATTTATATGGGCTACATCAAATCTGTGTTTCTTTGATGGAAGTAGGTTTCTTGCACAATCCAGGAGCAAGGCTGCCACTGGATTACTCAAAAAGCAATTACATAATCAGCAAACATTAATAAACTGGGTACAAGACAGAGAAATAAGGCTCAATGATTGCCGTGTCTTACAAGAAAAGCAGAAGATAAATAGCACTCATTTGTCAAAGCTTGTGTCCATATATAAACAGTTTATACTCACACACACACACACACACACACACACACACACACACACACACACACATATTCTTTTCCATATTGGCTACTGCTCAAAAATAAAATGGAAAAATAAGTTCACGCGAAACAACAAATGGTGATGGACCCTTGAGAGTCTGGGGCACTGATGTTTAGCTGATTCTCTGCCAGGGTGGAGGGACGGGACAGGACAGGACATGTTGACACAATCTACATCCACCTCACTGCCAACAGCACTGGACACGCCGTCACCGTGTCGACGCGCTACTTTAACCTCTATCAAAGAGGTCAAGCAGCATTGACCAGAAACCAGTGCAGCGAAGCAACAGGGAACCCAGTCTCAGCCGACCCCTCACGCTGCGGGAAATTGCATAGATCGAGCAGGATTCTCAGCCTAGGCGCGGTTTTGTTTCAAATTTTTTGCACACGCCGTATGCCGTTCTGCTCAAATGTGGAAAAGGGGGAAATTGATCTACCGCACGGCAGTCAGATGTCAGCGGATTTCTTTGCATGAACAGACAGCCTTGACCGCTTTCTGCGTGCCAACTTCGTGAAGAGCGTGTGGAACAGAGGGCTGCACACAGCAGGCAATGAGACCTCAGTGGCAGTGACTCAGCTACTGAGCATGACAACTCGCACACATCACTGAGGCACGTTTCCCCGACCAACACACACGCTGCACAACATGCAACTGATGAGGCTCGGCAGCACATGCTGCCCCTGCCTGCCAGTCAAATATATGTACATCAGCTAAAACTTGCGTAAAAAAGGTTATACAATAACAGCAAATAGTTCTAATTTCAAGAGCATTACAAACAAAATCTGCCAATTTTACTCATATATATATATATATATATATATATGACAAGTATACACACCCTTGTTAAAATATACGTTAAAGAATATATTCTTTCACAACGCCTTAGACACAGGTATGTGTGCACGTATATATATATAAATACAGACACACAGATGCATTGCATATCGATAAATCACTTTCTATATTTATTTATTTAGAAAAAATTTTACACAGTATTTTACCTCTGTGCCCTAGCAGTGCTGTTGAAAATACGTTCATGCTTAAGTGTCAAAAGATATCAACTGGTTCAAACTTGTAAACTTATCACACAAGAAAACTGTATAACTCTACAATTAACGTAAAAATGCTGAAGAGTGAAATTAAAGAAAAAACATGGTGTTCAAAACTCGAACACATCCCTCTTTCTCAGTTCTGCTACACGTCGGAGAGAGTCACAGACATCACACTTTCTCTGCAGTGACAAAGAGAAGATGATCAAAAACCAAGGAGCTCCCACACTCTAGTTTTCACTCGAGTTCCAGCAAGAGTCGATTTCATGTCTGCTTACAACACCATCTCCCCAACTCACATTCAGCTTGACCCAGAGGAGTTTTTATGACAAACACTGCAGAGTTTAAGTCGTGAAAGGACAGGGTGAGAGTTACACTGGTTATCTAGAGATATGTGCGTGTAAATATTCCACAGTTTTTTATCTTGTAACAGAAGCTGATTACCGAATGCTATCAAAAACACTGAAGAAGTTACGTCCATGTAATCGAGAAATGTGTGGAGCAACAGAACATGGACAGCCAGTTCCTCCAATTGAGGCAGGTCAAAGCAGTTTCTCTATTCATTCCAAGCTTTTCTGGGGGAATCCGCACATTGCTGTTCTCTGAAGCATAAAACAGGACCCTGCTGTAATTTCTGTATCACTGGGTGAAACAGAACAAACAAAAACGCTGCTCATACAAGCAAGACGTGAGTGACTCCTTGGCCAGAAATGCACTGAAAGACAAGGAAAAGCCCCAGATTCCATTTGGGGAGGTTTTGCTCGTTCTGCTGGGCAACCTGATTCTGAGGGGGGGATGCTGGCCTTTGCTCTGCAGACACAGTGGACTGAGCTAGACAGCAACACACTTTAAACATCAGACGAACATGGTACACATGAATGTACATAAACAAAAGTAAATATAAATTTCTGCCTCTTCATGCAGTAAACATGTATTCAGGTAATTAACCTGATGTACACAAAAGAAAAAGATGTCTTGTCTGCATATAGTAAAGGGTAAAAGTTATACAAACTGCACCACAATAAGTTTTCTACTCCCTTGCAGTTTGGATTTATTAAGCACAGTGGGAGGAAATCACTGCCATCTCACAGTGAGTGGAAATTTCACTTATTGCTTATATATTTGCACATTTAAATGCATATTCTGTCTTGGGAAACGCAAACAATTTCAGTGCAGAAGATGATGGGAACATGAATACATCATTAATTCTTTGGAAACATTTTACTAGAACAGTTCTTGGATTTAACAAAAGGGGACCTTACGGTCAGCAAAAGATGGGGAGAAAAGGTAAGTTTGTAAACTGTCAGTTTGACGCCAGTATGTGGATCAACAGCTGTGCTAACATTAAGATGTGCTTGGACCGAACGGTCACATGGTTAGTCGGCTATGGGCAGGTATGACACAGGGCCTGGTCAGAAAACCACTGGTGGTCTCAACGGGCTCCCATCCTCCCTCATGCTGTCAGTCAAAGTGAGGTCAATGTTGATTTAGCACAAACATGTGTCTGATCCGTGACCATTGTGGACCTGCTTATGTCTGTACAACTACGTCAGTCTCAGTGTTTCAGTCAGAGAGGACAGAAGATCATGACAGGACCATCCATGAATGGACAACCTCTATATTATGATTCATTACTCTCTAAAAAATAGGTCCTTTGGTTAAATTGTAACCGCTACATTTTGACCAAAGGCAGTTGGTCTTCCCTAAAACTGATTAAGTAACAGACCTGTCCACATCTTGCATGATTTTTTTTTGTCCTTAAAACATCACACAAAGATAGCAACTGTTTGCTGAGGCCATACAGTGTTAGGCTGAAAATCCTACTGTTTACATACACCGGTATCCCTTTTGTAAATCAACAACTAAAAACTTTTAAGTGAGATGTAACATTAATGCACAAATATATTTACAAAAAAAAAATCTAATGTCAGTAATAAAAACAAATGTTTCTGGCAACAATCACATATATCTTCTTTTATGTGTCTTTGTTTCACTGAAACAAAGACAAAACAGGAATACCTGAGAAGGAGTTTTAGAACTTCTCGCTATTCCAACAGATATCCTTTCTAAAGTCAAAACTAAGAAATAAACATGAACTATAGGTACATATCTAAAATGCAAATTTGTTCCGGTATACCACAACTGTGCATTTCTTCTTGTTGCTCCTGGTAGCTAAAATATTCTTGAAAGTGCACAGGAGCCACAACAATGTTCTGCATTTTACACCACCTTCAACTCTCATTATTATTGCTCAAACTCTTCATGATAAAAGCCTTTGGTTGAGGTAAGCTGCGTTCAGAGCTAATTCCTTTCCATCGGACATAAATATGGAGTGGAGAAGTTGGCCACGGGGCATGAGGCTGAGGGTTGGTACAAGGGGTGTCTCTGCTCTTTGAGATCTGAGCTAAGCCTACTCACACAAAGCTGGAAAGCAGAAAGTTGTTGTGGCTCCTTGCTGGAGTCTGTATAGCCAGGCAACCACCTGGAGACCGTGCTCATTTCACAGGTCCTCTTCCATGCTGAAGCTGCTTCGACGGCTGCTGGTCTTGGAGGCACCAGGAGACACAGAGGAGAGGAGGGGGTCAGCAGCCCCTACAGGGGACAGGGCACATCCTTCATCCATTAGAATTTCCCCCAAACCCATGTCCGACATCAGAGAGGTGTCAAAAGCGTTGGAGGTGGGATTTTCCAGTTCAGAAAAGCTCAAGGAACCCAGGTCGAGGGGCGTGCTGATGGGCACGCCCACTGGGGAAGCCGAGGTGGGCAGAGACATGAACGAGGAGGAGGTTGTTTGAACAGGAACTCCACCTCCGATGCCTGGTCCCGCCATACTGAGCAGGCTGCGGGAAAGAACATCAGAAGAGCCTGACTCGAGCTGCTGGCCAGCCAACTGCTGCTGCTGCTGCTGCTGCTGCTGCTGCTGCTGCTGCTGCAAGAGGCGGCCTGACTCAGAAGTCGGCGTGACAGAGGCAGCAGTGGAGAAGCCATGGAGCCGAGCCTGTGTCTCCAGCTCCTGCAATCAGCAGTAAAAAAACTCATGAGTCTGTGTCAGGAGTCAAGTCAAGCGTTTAGTACAAACACCTTTATATACTGCCGAAAGAAATAAAAAATACTGATCTATTTGTGCAAAATAATCAGAAATTAATTATTTATGTAACGGACAATCGCTTTTTCTCCAATACAGGTATCCTCCTACTTATGAGTGTAATGAATTCCTGGAAATTGGCTTTTAAGCTGAAATTGTATGAGACGTAATTACTATTACCGTGTAGAAAATTTAAACACACAGTGTTGGTGACTTTTCTTGGCGTGACATCTGCCAAGAAGTCGCAATGTTCCGTATCATACTGATGAGTGAAGATGGCATAGTAGAAACACACAAAGCTTCAGCAGGGATGAACTCCAGGTGCATGGGCACTGAGAAAAGGGTCATGGAAACCAGACAAGGACATGTCCCCTGGAACCCACTTCCTGACCTGGACACGCAGCAGCAGGCTGCGGTTGGTGTGTTCCAGCTTCTTCTGTCGTATCTCCATCTCCTTAGCCTTCTGTTGCTCCTTTTGTAGCTTGCGGATGTAGTCCACTGAGGCCTTCAGGATGGTGCCCTTGTTCCAGCGCATCTCCCTGTGTCCACAGTGGATAAATAAAGTGAGAGCCTAGTCAAGAGTGAGTCCTTACATTTGTCAGCATGACATCACATCAAACACAATGATACACACACACACTTACGGGTCATTGGACTTGGGAATGAGCTCTCCCAGCTCCTTGATGCGGTCATTGATGTTAAACCTCCTCCTCCTCTCGACTGCACAGCGGAGAATGAAAGTCAGTTGAAGATCTACACAACCATTATCCCAACTCAGCAACTGACATGCAGGGATCCCAGTGCAACTCACTCAGGTTGTGGTTGTCCTTCTTCTGTCGCTCCTTCATGAGAGCCTTGGCTTCTGCCTCTGCAACAGAATAAAAACAGTGCTTTAACACAAGGTGGAACAAACCCGTTTACAGATGTCTAGCCTTAATCTAGATCTCTATAAGCACATTACATGCTAAACCAAAGTAATGAACCAATTGACATGGAAAGTAAAGATAGTAATGCAGAAAAAAAAATTAAAGACAGATACAGGAAAGAACGACAATGCAGACAAGAGCGAAGAGAAATGAGGGAACAGAGCAACGAGGGGAGAAGCCAAGTGAGGAGGCAGCCAGCAGAGCTGCTCGTACCAGTCAGCTCCTTCTTGACAGCGGTCAGGTCGGCAGGACAGGAGCTGCTGACAGCGACAGCGGGAGCTGCCATCCCCGTAGTGCTGTACACATCCAGTACGTTACCTGATACCGGCAGCTGGGAAGAACAAGTCAGAGCCACACCCACTTAATGATCACCCAATTGCAGAGGACAGGCTTCTCTGCGCTTCGTGCTAGACTGTATTTATTACACGCCTGTAGTTACACATTCAGCCTTTCTACCCATGACAAATAAATATAATCAAAGTAAAATCAAATACTTAAAATCATAAAGGAAATCTGAATTTTTGGCCAAACTGTAAGGTTGTCTAACCTAAGAGGGATAAAATGTCAAATCAGTTAACAGGTATACTTGTGTACAGCTTAGCAGTGTAGCATTGGAGGACAAGTAAGTCAAGGTCTGTACATGCTTCCGTCAAAGAGCAAAGTTTCACGACTCCAGTATGACCATGCGTTTGCCCACAACAGTCATTACATTGTTTCAGGTCACATTCATAAACCTTCTTGTGAAACACCGACCTCTGTCCCATAACAGTCAGCCCACAAAAACAAGTCAGCTGTTTGCTCAACACAGGAGTCCCACATACAGATGCAGAGTCAACATAAAGAGATAACTGAGTTCCAGGCAACAGCAGGAAAACACCAGCAGAACTCACAGCACAGCCCACAACAACCCATAACAACCTCTTGCAGGAATGTGGACAGCAAGACATGACAGACGCCCACTCTTAGCCATTTCACACCACATCTCTCAGCTCTGTGCTGACATTACAGAGGCTGAGGACAGGGCTAGGGGCTGAAGGACACGTCCTGACAACAGGAAACGTACCATTTCAATCAAAATGTTCACAGACATTGCGAGACAATGAAATTTACACTGTGTTCCTCTAATCTCCTTCCCCTTTCCTTAACTGGTCCATTGTGCTTTGCTTTACTCCACTGTTGTAGCACGTGGTCCATTCTTATCACCACATGTTATGAAGTCTGGATATACGTATAAGACACACAAAACATTGATACGCAGAGAATTTTCTTTACATTAAAGAGAAATGGTTTCAAAGATTAATAATTTGAAATAATATATGGTTAGTATTCTTTCACATCTCTGTTATTGTAAACTTGCAAGAAAAAAATTTCAACCCCTGTACAGCCCAGCCACTCAAACATTTACCTTAAAGTTACTTCTTTTCCGTTCATAATCCTGCTGCACAAACAAAATCCTCATCTTCTGCTTAACAGCAGCAAGTTCACCTTCCTCTTTCTCTTTCACTGGAGACAGTTGAGAAATGGGGAAATGCCTTGTAAAGACAAAAAAAAGACCAAAAAAAAAAAAATCTCCCAGTCTGCTATCAGCACTGTGCATACAGCTCGGACCTTCTGCAGTCTTCCTCCACCCAGCTCCCAGAGACACGGACAGTGTCTGGCATGTGTAACTACTCAAGCTGATCTTCCCCCACCATACTAGACTCAGCTCTATCCCCAGGTTGCAGTTCAGGCTCTGGTCTGAACACACCTCTTGTCCGCACCCAACAAATTGGCTCCGCCCAGCATAGCCTGGTCCTTCCACCCATTTGACCGCGTCATCCAAAAGCAGAGCTAAGCCAGAAATCTACCGGGCACTCCTCCAGCATGCTACTCACAACCACCCCCACAGTAGAGTAACTAGTTATTTGGGTTTGACACCACTCAAAGAGTTATTCTTCTTCATGTGCAAAATTAGTGAAAATACACAGTGAGAGAATGTCCCTGGATCGATCACGATCCTAAAAAAAAAAAAAAACATCACCGGAATGTGTAACACCGTAAATTAAGTGCCAAAACTTTTCACAAGCAAAGAACAGCAGTCAAGTTTTCATTAAAGTTCACAGATTTCCATGGAAATTCACTGTTAGGCTAGAAAAATCATGGTGCAAACTGGTGGGAAAAGGTTGTGTATTTTTGCAACTAAATTTTCTCCTATGTACTACTCTCAATCTAGGCTTTAATACAAGAAAAGGGCACATAATTGAAAGGTGAAAATATCTATAAAACCAACTGAAAATAGAGCATTTATTTAAAAATTCAAATGCAGCAAAAACAGAAAGCACATCTATAGCAGAAGGTTAAAGACCCAGGAAAACACTGTGCGTACCGTGTTAGGCTGTAGGCCAGAGTCAATGAAAGTCATGATATCATCATTGAAACTGGATTCCATGCTGATAATGTCATCAATGACATCAGTCTGCAAAGTGGGAAAGAAGACAATCAATAAGGCAATGAAATGAAGACAGTCTTTTCATGTTTTGGTTGAACTGGTACCAAGAGAGCAATGATGAAAATAAATGGGGCAAGAGAGCAGCAGTCCTCAAGTTTTCTGCACAATCCATAAAAATCAATAGTGTTTGAACACAGACAAGCAGCTCAGTAAACATGACCTGCTATACCCACTCTTACAAGTAAAAACCACAAGATAATAACACTATGAGATGACTCATCTTACTAATTTGCTGGTAAAGAAATGTTATTTTTTCTGCAGAAACTAAATCAATTGCTATTATAGTCAATCACAAAACGTTCAACTTAAAGGCTTTGTATCCTACTCTTGATAGCATTAGCGGTGATTTAATTTGCTGGGTCCACAGTCAAATTAGTTATGAAAACAGCCTAAAGTGTGTGTTAAGGCTACAATAGCTTTTACTAGTCTTGGCTTGTGTGTGTGTTATGGGTGCTGTTGTCAGTGTCCTGCTGATGTGGAAACTGGAAACACAACATGGCACCAAAGCACAGAGTGACGGTGACAGATAGAAACCGTCTCCACAGCAGCTCCTTGCAGTGAGCCCTGATAAGGAACCAGTAGACTCATGTGTGATAAGCCTTCCATACTGAATATTTAGCACCTTTCAACTGAAACAATGCTGTTTGATCACACAATTCTCTCTTGTCTTTTGCTCTTAAATCGTACTTAAGGTTGAACCAGAAACTTCCTCAATCTAGATGATAAGTGTCAGGCGAAAATTCAATCATGAAAAAATCAGTGTAAACTCAGATCATATGTACCTATTCTGCACAGCTTATTTGTAACACCACCATGCACAGCATAACTGTTTACTTGTAGTAAATTAACACATCTCTAGTCATGAGTAATAGCTGAAAGCACATCTCTGCGTGTGGGTGTACCCAGAAGGTGCAGTGCAACCATGATATGAAATGCACACAATGAGATGTGCTGTGAATTACATACCTCCTCTTTGTTGGAGCCCAGGTTGAGCAGAGCCATGGGGCTACTCGGAGTGCTGCCGGGTGCAGGGGCCAGTTCTGGGGCTGACCCAGACTGTGGGGAGGAGGACACACCGAGTGTCTGATTGGCCACTTTTGTTCCGTGGGTGGTGGAGAGGTACTGCTTCACCTGCTGCCTTTGCGCCTGTTGGATGTGGTACTTTGTGGGATTCTCAAGATGGCTCTGCACCTACAAGAAAAGCAAAAAAATAGTGAATACATTTGAAACTGCGAAAAGGGCCTTAACAGTAAATGTGGTTTAGGAAGAATAGTGCTCGGCCTTTCCCTCATCCATTTGAAAAGGGGTGCTTGGCCTTGGGAGATTAAATGTAGAACAGTTTAACAACAGTAGCACACACACAAAAGGTTTCATTAAACCACACAAAAAAAACTGGAGTTCAGACATAGCCCTGGTAACATCCTTACCCTGAGCACCTCCACAGGCACCTGTGCTGCAGCTGGCCGGGCAGCAGAAGGAGGCACAGACACAGAGATGGCAGGAGAGGAGTCAGTGTGGCGCAGCTGAGCCGTAGAGGCCTGCTGCTGAGCCTCACGCCTCTCCTGGTCTCGAGCCTGCTCCCGCATGAGCTGCTGCCGCAGCAGCACTCGTGACGTCATGGCTGGGGCAGACAGGGTAGATGGGGTGGCTGGGGTCAGAGAAGGGCTGTGGGAGAGAGGAACCACTACTCAGACAGGGTCAAAATTAGCTGTTTGATAACTTCTCTGGATTGGGAAAGATCACATGTTCCTTCAAATGGGATTGATCCTGAGCCCACAACCATTACTGGTCTGAGAACACAAACATGTAACATCCTCCATAAATGTATAGCATGGATTCACCAAAACAATGATAAATACCTGTTATTCAAAGCAGTATAATTACTGAAATTTGCATATCCTGTTATTTCTATCATTGTTTCTGCTTTTTCTGGAAAGAAATGCTTTTTAAAGTTCATAGGACCAAGTCATCTACTATCCGTTGGGTGATTAAAAAACTAGTTACATTATAATCAGTACGCAATGCAGTATTTGCTATACTCTCATCTATGCTTCATAGGATTCCTCCATTCTCCATGATTCCCACATATTTCAAATGTCTGACACTAGGGGGTCAAGGGGTGGGGTGGGGTGGGGGTCAAGGGAGAGCAGCTTGGGTTCCAAGTGTAACATTACAAGAACTGAACTGGCAACAACATTCACATATTGAAAACAAGCTGAAATTCCAGTTTCCCCATCACAGAGCATATGTCAGTTACTTACATTTCATTCACTTTCATTCAACTTCATTTAAATCCTGTGAAACTCAATTCAGCTTTTACTAGTTTACACAAATCTGACCCTTTTTTGAATTTCAAGAAGGATAAGTTCATTACTGGCAAAGGTAACAATGTACTGTAATTACAACAACTGAATGAAACGCCAATGAAAAAATGACTTTCCTTAACTGGAAAGATGTTTTGCAATCGTACTGTTAATGACCTCACTTCCAGAAAATGTGTGTGCAAATTAGGGTATGTCTGTAGGCTGGTTTTTCTCCTGAAAGCTTTATTTATTACAAACACCATTCATGAAGCTGCTGGTATGTTCCTACCATCCTCTCTTTACCTTTTCTTTTGCACACACACTCCAGATCTCGGCCCACTCCAAGAGCCACTCCATAAGCTTGGAAACCACTACTATGACCTCTGTGCAGATAGGCAGGAACTCCATGACCTTCAGATCCCTACAGGAGATCCAGAGCAGTGCTGCTGATCTGCTGTGCAATTAAACTGGCAGCAGGGCACTCTTGCCACACAGCTAATTCCCTCCCTTCCTGTGGCCTACATCTCACTGAAAGCTCCAAATGGGTCTTGCCAAGTCCTGAAAAATCCTGCAGACTGCCTTCAGCATTGCTGGTCTTCTGCCACTGGTCAGACACACACCTCTCCTGGCCTTCCATATTCATCTCCCTCCAAATACCAGCAGAGGAAACATCTCAAAATTTGCCTATGGTGGGAGATGCTCATTTTCTATGGGATAAACTATTGGAATTTCTGAGTAGGGAACCATCACATGCTCAGTTAAAACTGACTGCCTCAAATAGCATAATATTAATTATTTCCAGATTTTACTGCATTAATTACATTTGTGAGACAAGCTGCCATAATTCTGCAACTCACTGCTTTAAGAACCAATGCATTCCCCTGGTTAGGTTCCAGGAATTAGGGGTAGCCTTTTGATAATGGCAGTTATTGTTATAACTGAGCTTAAAGCTTATTATAACAGCCATCAACTCACAGTCTCATTATATTCCTTTGCCCTCGTAGCCTTCGCTATTAAGTAAAACAGAAATCTACTTAATCTAATTAAGAAAAATGAAAGGAAAACAAAATGTCTACTGTTCCAGCAGTGTGTGAGCGTGCATTGCTGCAAAGGACGAAGGAGGAGGTTGGTGTACGGCAGATGCGTTGTGTGACAGGAGTGACACTGTATGGCACGGCAGAGGAAACGTGCTGAGTCACTGCAGGAAGGGAAGGGCCTGTACACAGCTGGAGAAGTGGAAAGAAAAACCACACAGCAGCATCGTGCTCACGCTCCAAACAGTGCGGGGCGATCCTTTCTTATACAGCAACACACTGCACAACACAACACTCTTGTACTGCACCAAACATGGCCTTAAAAGCTCACAAATTCAAAAAACATGGCAAATTATCGAGCGGTGAATATGCACAGTTAGCAGAGTGTGTACTGGACATAAAATGAATCACACTTTTTTTTTTTTTTACTGAAAATGCGATTACAAGGAAAGTCCTCGGACAAAAACATTTTCAAAACGTTCCAAGAACTTCTGCCTTTTCAACTGAAATACTCGCCAGTTTAAAGATACTGTCTACAATGAAGGTGCTGCACCTTGTTCAGATCAGTCTATAGGGCACAACACTGTAAATTGTTCATATTTTGTTGAAGTGAAGCCACCATCTGCACACACTGTGATGTGGAATCATTTGGCCTTTAGCCGGTAACATCCACACATTTTAATACCATTGTTTTTAATTCCATGAATGCATGATTTCTTTCACAATAAAACATGAACATCTTTACCACATATACACTACCAAACTGGGTAAAGTGAACATATTTTTCCTCACAACAAATAATGCCTAAAGCCATACATGGATTCTGTAAGTGCTTAAGCAGCCCTAATTTAGTCTGTGTTTATGTTTTTGAATCTTAGCTGTAAATGGGAAGCAGAAGGAAAACACCAAGAATAAACATAATACAGTAAAAAACAATAACACAAATACAGTAAATAACACTACAGCCGAACGCTGTACACATCTTGCCAGCAAGTTCCAGCTTCCATTCTTCACATTTTCCCTTATTTCCATTCATCCAAGCTTGTTTTGTTGCAGTTAAGAATTCAGTTTTTATTACTGAAAAACAAAACAAAAATAGTCTTCACACATCGAATGCATTGTGCTCACAGTCATACTCAATGCTTTCTTTATGCTAAACGTTGATTCACCACGCTCATTCCTCGCCAATACATCTAACTTTTGTTCTAATGAAATGGTCTTTAGAGGATTCTTTGACTCACTTGCACCTCTCCCACCTTTGCTTAGATTACATTTTCAGACACTAATTCATGCAAATCAACAGCAACAAAAACACAAATAAGCCTGGAAAGCATAGCAACGCACTGAAGGTGCAAGCAGCCAGATCCCAGGGACAGACTGAGAGAACATTCCACATGTGGCTCCGCTGTTGCTTGCTCCAATTCCTTGCCAGCCATTGTACGGTCAAACAAGGTAAACAATTTTGGGTTCTGTAATTCTGAGAAATCCACATGTACTGTAATATTTTTTTTTAAATGTAGACAGTGTTATTCTGATATGAGTTGAGTGTACCAGACTCTGGCCCACCACAAACCTGCACTGTACATCCAGGTAATGATAATGGATTATCAGACAGAAGTTGAACAGCTGTTTTTATTATAACTTTATCTTGGCTTTTTTATAAACCTGTGAATAAATGAATGGAAATTTTTATTATGCAACTTTCACAAGTTTTTTTGGCATAACAAACAAACCAAATCACAAAAAGACTTTTGGTAAGTGTTTGTATGTTAAGGAGCCTGTGTACCTGTACGAGGCAAAATAAACAAAAAGATAACAGCAAACCAACCCCCAGATGTCCTATTTTTGGAGGAACTGCTGTTAAAACTTGTTAACTCTGACTTTTGACTGGTATGGTAGGTTATTTCAATAGGCCTTTACCACTAGAAAGCAAACACAGAGAAATGTGAGTTTGTACTTTCCAAAAACCTGTGGCTGTGTGTGAATGGACCTGGGCTCACCTGAGAGTGATAGGCTGGCTCTTGAGTTGGTAGAAGGTGTCTGTGTCAGAGAGGATGGTCTCCACGTCAATATCAGCAACTATGCCGGACTCAGGCAGGAGAGGCTCAACACTGGTGGGAGACAGAGAACGTAACATAGTATGAGATGTGATGAGGAAAAATTGCTTAATTTTATTTGGTGTCCAGGCATGTCATACACTGCTGGCATAACATGGGTGCATTTCCCCTTTCCAACAACAAGGATGAATGACCAACAAAATGAGAGCTACACTGTGTTTCCATCAATAATGTTTAATTTTTCCCTTTCAATAAAAATACCCAGGAAAGTATAGAAACTGCTCAGCCAAGACAAAGTAATTACACATTTGGTGTTTGTATTAAATTTATAGTACTATATTGATTGAAAAGTCCTCAGGCCATGGCTTGTTCTCCAGACACTGCAAAAAAGTACAGTTTGGTCGCAGTTGTAGGGAACCACATTCACACTAGCATAAAGGAACAAAAACAAGAAGAGAGGTAGCTACCATGTGCTGTTTATCATGTCCTGACAAAACAGTACTTGACTTTGCCAGGCTTGACACTAGAGGAATGTCAGCACTTCTGTGTGCAAATTGCACAGTTCTTACTGAAACAGCACAGCACAGCACAGCACAGCACAGCCCTCTCCTCCTGCCACAGCCAAGTGCAGCCCAAGACAGCTGAGGGAAAGCATGCGCAGCACATAGGCCCCATAGTCCATCATGTAGTCCTGCATGTTGTGCTTTCACTTTGCTTCCCCTTCTACTGAGAACCACCTCCAGTAACAGACATTAGGATGGAATGAGCTGTCTCTCGTAATCAGTTTATCACAGGAACACACACATATATGTTTAACATTAATAAAATGTGATTTTATTTATACACACACACACACACACAAATTCCCACTTACTTGAATTATTGATGAATTAAATTACAACTACATAATCCATCTGTGTTTGTTAACTGATTTCTAAGCAAGATCACAGGGGGCCTGGAGCCTATTCCGGAATTACTGAGCACTGGACTATGAACCTACCCCTGGATAGGATGCCAGTCCATGTCCAGGTCTTTGGACTGTGGGAGGAAACTGGACAAACCTTAATTCTAGAGAGCATACAATCTCCACACAGGGTGACCAGCATTTGAACCAACACCTGAATAGCTCTATGAGACAGCAGTATTATTTGCTGAGCCACCGAGCCGACCATTAAATGCAATAATGAACTTTACTTTATGCAATTGCTTTAAAAGTGGTTTCTCAAAGTGCTTTAACAGTAAAAAGGTGAATGTGACATGACAAAAAAAAAATCAAGAATTACAATTAAAATTCTAACAGCAAAACAATAACAAAATAAAATAAAATCAATAAAAAAATAAAAGTATAATAATTGATAACAGAGAATCTGCCACGATGTGTATGGTTAAAAAGCTAAAGCGGCTGTACAGTATTGTTACCCACAGAGAGGGGGGACTCACTGCTGAACACACTATGAATTAAAACACGACCTGAAGGCGCGTTCTACTGGTGTGTGCAGTGCTGCTCTCCTGACCTCAGTATCATGGACTTAATGGGTACATAAGCAAGGTTAAAACTGTAAACAGTGCCATTCTCTCATAGAGTCTAGTCTGTGTAAGCAAATATTTAATATACATAAAGTGGCTGGATTTCAAGTGCTATGAATTGTCACCAATCATTTGAGAATTTAATCCCATGTGAATACACAATATATGTGTGTGTATAATAACAAGAGTAGCCTTATTTTGAGGAAATTAACCTGGTTTAAAAAGCTTAAATGTCTTCCTATTAAACTGTCCCTCATCAATCACTTCCAGTCCAAAACATACCTTGCTCGCTCACTCACACACAAACACACAGCCCAAACCTATTATGAAAGAAACTCGTTCACTTTAAATTACACAAAATAGGAAGGTAAACATGTTAAGTATTGGTGCCTAACATAATGAATCACCAGTAGGTACACACTCCATTACAAATAAATACATGAAAAACAAACAAATATAACTTTTTCCTAGAAACTATTACCAAAACATTTATGAAAGAGGAAAAATGGATAAAAAAAAGTTTTAAACCATATCTTTAAAGCCCAAATGTGTCTGCAGTGAGCGTGTGTTTTGACGGCAGAAAGCACAATGATATACAGCAAGGGGCTTATGCACACAGAAACACACATACTTACAAGTAACAAAGCAGAATGCCACCACAAGGTGCACAGACCACTCTGGGCGAGGCTGTACATGTTCATTCTGTCTCACTGGCAGTTCAACTCTGGAGGCTGAGAGCTCAGCCCAGCATTACAGAGGTGGGAGACAATGGTGACCTTGGCCACAGGGGCCAGCTATGAAACATGGAGTGAAACCAATACAGCTCAAAGGCAAGACGTGTCTCCTTCTTCTCTTACATACACTCAGCAGCTTCTCCTCTGCCCTTTGACGAAAACACAACTTTCCTCTGAATGAATGACCAGAGTCCATTATTCAGACAAGCTGAGTGAGTAAAAGCAGCAAAGATTCGAACCCAAAACACACACACACACACACACACACACTCTAATACTGACAATAACCTCTCAACAACCACTGTAATACTAAGTTTAACAATAAAACCTAAACCCTTACACTAACTCTGTGACTACAAACAAACCCCAAAACCTTGCAATATCTCTGAGACTAAAACTAACTGCCAAAATATGACATTTTAAAAAAGGAGTTGATTTAATAAATACTGCAAAATGGCATATACATTTCGTAAACATTTTAGTTATTTTACCATTATAAACAGTTTCTTTGAGGACAGCATATTCACACAGTAACCATGGAAAACAGATGAACTTTTGTCCCTTGGTAGAATGATTATGAGGAAAAAATGGTTTGTGGACTACTTACTGTCGGTTACAGACAGATAAAATGACTTTTAGATAAGGCAAAGAAGGGATGAGATATAAACTTAAATTTGCATTGTCGTGGAAGTTTTCTAATACTTCAAAAATCCAGTAAGGGTGGAGAAGGGAGGTTAAAATGTTTTTAGTTATTCAAGAGAAGGCAAAAAACTCTAAATTCAGCAAAACCACAATAATTTCAGCCAACAATTCCACAGGAAGTCAGAGGAGAAAAATGGCTGTGGGGGTGGATATGCTGAGTCATATCCTAAGAGATTCAAAGTCCAGAGAAGCACAGTGAAAACAGACTCGTATATATTTTCATGGAAAAATGGAGGAAAAACATTATACAACTAAATGTCTAAACTGCACATGTTCCAGTTCCAGATGTTTGCCCTTTCTCCTTTCCTCTCTATCCCCCACTGCATAACTCAACCCCTACTGTGGATTCTTCATGCTCACGCAATATGCTTACAACTACAGAAATGAACCTCGGTCACATGTATCTTGAGTTTGAAATTATAAGTTTGAAATCTCTTTTTGATGCCAGAGTTGCCTTCACGTGGGAATTTCACAGATGGCCAAATGTTGCTTTTTAAACAGGTATAAAAGAATTCAGAAACATTCAGATTGAAGAATATCTGTGCTGCTTTAACGCTACGCAAAGAGCACTATTTTTATGGCCCTTCTTATGAAGCATGCGGTGAGTTCATCTATTCATCTTCAACACTTAACTCCACCAGGAAAAAATAAACTCAATTCAATTCCAAATATTTCCACCCATCACTTTCAAAGGCTATTTGTGACTTAACGGTTTCCAAATGTTGTGGAAAAAACTGGAAAAATAAAATAATGGAAGCTACCATGTAAAATCAAAACTGCACTAATGTGCATTCCGAGAAATTCAAATGGTAACTCATACATGTTAGTTTGTGCGTAGAAATTAGCATATGTTAATGAGATTCTCATTTTCAGTGCTTTCTTTGTTTCCGTGTTTACTTGTTTTTCTTGTGTCCCATCTACCATACAGGGAAATCCAATTCCATTGTACAATGGTGATGCAAGCAGACACTTTCCTGTAAGAAGTTCATCAAAATGCAGGATGAGTCACCCGCAGCCACCCTGAATTCAGCCATCCACACTACAGCTGAATAACCCTTTAATACGACTTGGAGAAACAAAGGCCTCTCTGTTTTTAAAATGCTCATACTGACAGCTCAGCGGCTCCACAACAAGCGGGCAGATGCATGAAACTCACTCAGCCTTTTGTAATATTTTCCATCCATAGTTACATTTACAGACTGCATAGATGTACAATTACTATTTAAGTTTTCATCAAGGCCTTTGTTTTCTGCATCTTGCTGGGGAAATTTGACTGTTCTTGTGCTGCAAACACTGCTGGGCTTTCCTGAACAGGACTAGTTAGTCAGCGTGACTCTATCCTCCCGCACCTGCCGAAGTCCGTTACATAATTCAGAGTAGCACAGCACACCACTAGTCAACAAAACCACAGAAACATCATCTCCACTTTTACAGCCGAAAACTACTAAGCATTACGTGCAGCTTGTTTCACCCCATTATAACTGTGACTGACAGTAAACCAGGGTACTTTTACTGTGGGAATACAGCAACACTACTGACACGCACTGATCTCACCCACAGTGGGATCAGAATGGGCCGATAGATGATGAATGGGAGCGTTAAAGGTGGCCAGTTTTCTAAAAACACACCACAGACAGCATTTAGGTCAGCATGTTTATGTTACTTTATTTATTTAGGCATCAGATGTCCGTCTATGAAATAATGCACAACATGTAGCCAGTATTCCCGATCCATCCACTGCAGTTGAAAACACCCCACGACATGTTTATAGGCGTGACACGGGTGTACAACCCGATACACGATGTTTACGTGCCAGCTCTTGTGTAACGCTGATGTTATCCCCCATAAAGTCCCGAAGCTGGATTACATGGAATGCCACGGGCTCCGAATTTAACGTTAAAACCAAGCAGTACTTCAGATTTGCACAGCTGTAGCAACTTCACATCACGCTACTCCTGATGTCAATGTACCCACGCAGCGGTGGCGCGATGCGCGCGGGGCACAGGAGACCTGCCGTGGCTGGTGCGCACACTCCCAGCTCCAAACCGCAACGCAACGCAACGCACCGTTCGACAGCGACTGCGAAACAACATCGGCCGTGGAAAAACTCTCACCGTGCTGCATGCACCTGGGCGACGGACCCAATATGAATGAAACTTGGCTCCAGCTCACGCCACGCTAACTGGCCACGCCACCGCCAGACGACACCCGTAGCGACTTGTGAAAAACAAAGGCGGAGGGGAGGAACACGAACCGCGCGTCACCAGCATGAGAAGGCCGGAAACGCACCTGAGCAGGTTGACTGCGTCCGCGGCTGAGTCCACGATCACGAACACCGTCTGGGGCTGCTCGTGCGCACCCCGTTGTCCAGGTGACGCCACCTGGTCGGGACGGCGCTCGCGCACGTCCACTGTCGACGACAGTGGCGCTGTTCCCTTGTCGTCCTTTTTCTGTTCGGGGGAAACCGCGGACATTTCTAACACGGTTGGTTCGGGGGTAAAGTTTACGGTCTCCTACGCCGTCGGTTTACTTTAAAAAGTAAATTAGCCAATTACCCGATTGAAAAAAAAAACTGCAGGGGTGAAAAATGGAATGTTGCGAATACGACTGCTAGCGTGCTAAAACCCCGATATCGCTGTTACGCAGAAATACTGAACTGCTTAACGTAAACACTGCCAGTCATGATCTGTTGTCGCTGACAGCAAACAGCAAGAAAGAAGATGGGTGAACGTCGTCGAAACTGGCAAGAAGCAGCAGCCAATGAGATGGATCTGAGCTTCGGCTTCGCGCGCCTCCATAGGCTGGGCTCCATAGCCCCGGGTCACGCTATTTGGGAAAGTAGGGGAAACCCGCGATGACGCAATCTGCCAAGGGCGAATCGGCTGAGAGAAGAAAGGCAGGGAAGCAATCCAATGAAGTTAGAATACAGCCGAGCGTGATGCGTTCCTCGTCCAATACCATGACGGGGGGGGAGGGCCGTATTTTGGGACGTTGTTGATCGAGCATTACCGAAAGTTTCGTCAGATGGTTTATGATGTGTCGGCGTATTTCTGCTATGGTCAAGTAATATGTGCATTTACTTGTTACAGAATTTAAGTATGTCTTCATATTACATCTTTTAAAATCCGAGTTATAAGTAGATGTTTAAAAAAACGAATTAATAATCATGGATAGTCAATTTTGTTGATGCCATTTTACTCTCATGACCGGTATAGTACACACTGACAGAAGCGTAACAACCTGTCATACACTGGCGGACTAAAAGATATCGATCAGTAGAACTCAGTGGGAACACTTAAAGCTTGTTCAACATTGGGCGGATGCCCAGACCTTGATGTTTTATTTCAAGGATTACATTTTACCTGGATGATTATAGTATAACAGTTCTTTCATGTGGTTCAAATATGCAGGAGCTGCCATGTGTGTCAAGCGTTACCATGAGATGCTGAGGTGGAAATGGCATGACCAATGTTATGGCACGACCAACTGTGGGAACACAACCAGTTCTCACGAATGATGTATTTGTAACATACATCATTTTGGCTCTTTTTAGCTTCAATTTGTGAGGGAACCCGATGACTTATTTATTTGTTTGTTTTTAACAAATCAAATATCATTATAGTGCCAAAACACCTCTTAAAGAATTTTTAATGAGCATACAGTAATCCTATCTAAACAGGCTTTCATAGGAAAATAAAGGTACTTTAGAATTGGGTGTTAAGTTTTTCAGTTTTTAATTGATAAACATTTTCATTATTTTGCACAGATTTCAGTGGGATATCAACATACAATGGTACCGAGTGGCCTGCCACTAATATAATTAATAGTCATAACAATAATTATAACAATCATTATAATAACAGTAATACTCAATGTTTACAATTATCCTATACAGTTTCAATTCACGAAGAAAAATTGTGCCACATATGGTTTAGCAAAACTAAAATACCATTTTAAAGCTGAATTGAGTTTGCATTTTGGCAGTTCTCATGCGTAGTGTTAATTTGAAATTCATCTATAGAACACTTTGTAAATAAATGGAAATCCAAATGTGTATAATAATGCTAGATTGGAGCTGTGAGAGCACTGAGGTTACCCAGATACTGAATGACCTGTAAACACAAATGGAACACAAAATGTAAACATCAAAATATGGGTATTCTTGATGCACAAAGTTCAATACGCATGGAATGACAATGCATAAATGTAAGAGTCCTACATATATAGTTGATAGCTCTAATGTTATTTACACCATTGTATGATTCACTTGCCTTTTTAAAGCACAATGTCACATCCATGTTTCCTTGCATTTTACAACACATGGTATGTTAAAAACCACATTAATTCACTAAAAACGATTAAATCCAATTTACCAGTTTTTACATAGCTGGAAGTCAAGGCTTGGTTAGAATTTGGGATAAAATAAAAACAAAAACAAATATTAGCTGTACTGATAACATTTCATCAAGTCTGCAATGTATTTTGGCGAAAGCAGAGATAAAATAAAAGCTACAATTATTGCTAACTACAGAGATGCAACATACTGTAAGGCATGAGTCAAACAGTGAAGCAAAGTTGACATACAGTGAAGTGAAAAAGAATGTACACCCCCTTTCAATTCAATGGTATTCAATATCAGAGCACAAGTGACAGTCATCTGGATCTCACTACGTTATACAAATCTAGCCTCAAATAAACACAACACAACCAATTTCACTGTAATTATGTTTCAAAAAGTTGAAAAGTGGGCCAAAATCCCTCCAAAACAATGTGAGATAGGAAATACATATAGAAAACAATTACTTCGAGTTTTTGGCTTTGCCAGCTGCTGAGTCATGGGGCATACTTAGATTTTCCCACACAACTGCTGCATTTTGGCTTATTTTTTTGTCAAATGACAGTGAACTCCATAATGGACATCATAAGGACCAGATGATTTCTTACGTCCTAATATATAAAACTACAGAACTGAAAGAAGGTGTACTTTTTTCACACAGGTACAGGTGACTAACCACTTAAAGCATCTCCTGGGTGAAAGTGGAGCAAGTGTAAATGTGTACATCCTGCACAGAAGAAAAACAAAATCATCTGTTATGACCAACGTGTTTCATTCAAATCAAGCTAGTGGGTTCCTCAAACAAAACATTTTTCATCAGCCCGGCAGGCACTTTCTGCATTTGTTAACATGGCACTCAAGGTAAAAGAATGTGGAACGATGCTGAACTGTTACATATATAATCACAAACTCTGAGGTTATGATGGGTCTGGCTTTACTATTGGTCAATTTGATTTAATAACAACCATATCAACAACAAAGGAAAAAAAACGACAGATATCTGCATCTGATTCAAATTGTTCTTTTCTTTTTCCCCAATTCACCCATGCTGTTTTAGAGTACAGCGTGCTAGAAATTAAAGGAGAAAAGGACATGTCCCTTCTAGTTCCCTCACTAGACCCAAACAAACAAACAATCTGAGCAGAAGTGGCCATGGGGGGGGGGGGGGGGGCAGAAAAAAAATTTATTCCCATCACCATAATCACAAGTCCAATTCAAACTGCACAAGATAGAACAAACAAACTGCTCACCCCATCACCCCCAGGAGTCGGGGTTCCAACACAATAAATTATATTTACAAATGCATTTTTCCTATATCTTTTTATCTTTCTTCCAAATACCCTCATATTGTAATACGCCTTGTTTATCTGAAAATGTCAATTGTTTATTACCATATATTTAGTAACAGCCAAAAAAAAGCTTGAGACAGCAATGAGAAAACATTTAACACCATCTAAGGGACATTTTTTCTTCTTACTGCCATCAAGCTTTCAAATATCTTCAACGATTTATAAAGTCATACGGAGAAAGTGGTGTCCACCATCTTTCATGCATACACTCCCAGGTACACATCCCCACCCACCAAACAACTCCGGAAATACAATGGCAAAAAACACCTCTGTCTTAAGTCCCAATTTTTAAATAAGCCACTTTTCAACTTCAAGAATTATTAAACAGTGCCTGTCCAATTAAATTATCTTCCCTCCCCAACATCTCCCTCCCTCCACAGTAAAACACAATAGGGCTTCTCACAGCTATGTTACTTCAGGTAAAATATGATTTTATGGCAAAACTACAGGGATAATAAAGGCTTCTTTCGAATGTTATACAAAAATGACAATCTCTTTCAAATTACATTACAAAACAACTGCACTCTAAAATGTACAAGTCACATTTCTGGACAAATTTACATCTGGGAAATAATTCAGTCACATGTAAATTCTGAAGATGTACAATTTTATGTCTTACTAGCATTGTTTACTATAGAACCTAGATTGTAAAATCACTGTAAAACAGACCATGTCACTCTACAGCTATCCAAGGACAAAATGAACAGAAAAAACTGAACTGAAAAGCAAATGTATCGCATGGATTTTTTTTTCTTGAAGAGCTTTTATAGATGTAGTGCCTCAATTCAGAAAACACAAAAAATATTTTAAAAGATATGATATGGGACACATTAATGTCTTAGGAGAAACACATTACACTATCAAATTTATTTCCTCTGGATGTGTCAATACTACAGCCCACATAATGCAAAACGGAACAAGCCAACCATCAGAAACAGCCTGCCAACATAAACCGCTACAAGACTACTCCAAAAGTACAAAATTAATAACTGTAACCGTAAACTTTTATTACACATTTTAACCCTCAACAGAGTAGGAAACGGATTCCAATGATGAAAACTGATCTGCATAGAAAGTGCAAAAACAAAATAAATTTTCCCTTATAAACGCCGTAGTAAGTGCCTACACTGTTGTCAACCTACAGACCAGATTATCTGCTGTAATGCCTAACTATTTCAGCAGATTCTTGTTTTGGAGTATAAAGAGACCAACAAATACTATTACTTTCCTCTGAGACAAGCTGAGGATACACGTTTGCTCTTTGGTGTACATTTGTGCAATAGCCAAAACATTCCACTAGAGGGCAGAGAAGACTGATTAACATATCCCACAGTGGATGTGATTTAAGTATTTGTTCGTTTTCCCAAAAATGTCAGAGACTGACATACATACAACATCCAATTCTTCAGTATTTAGAGCCCAGTAAGAAAACTAATGAATATATGCCTCTGTCAAGAAATGGAAAAAAAAATGCAACATACTTGTTTTCCACAACTTCCATTGGCTTGTTTTATGAATAAAATCCAACTGAGTACTTCAGTGCTAATGGTACACAAAACTGGTTGTCATATGAGGGTCCCTCCCATTGTCAAGGTCTAGAAAACTCTACAGCCAGTAAAAGCATTACTGTTGCTTCAATAAGACAGATTAGACACACACAATTCAGATGCTGAAAGATGGAAAGTTCTTCAGAGGTCCCTTGCCTGCCATTAGGTAATCCACCCAATGTGCGCTCTATGAAAGAGAGACCAGTTTCTTTCAAATGGTCTAAAACACACTCTCACACATGTGGAGCTCCTGCAGGGCCCCTGCTAGGCCTCTTCTTTTGTATCTGTAGCCATTTGTCAGGGAATGTTCTCAGTCCTCCTCATCCACTTGTCATGTCCCCAACACCTTGCTTCCCATCACGAAGGGCTGTGGTAAGCAGCATCCAGCAGCAACTGTGAGGGGAGCTGGGAAACAAGGCGGCCCTCCTGATCACGCCATGTTAAAGACTCCATATTCAGACACCTGCCATTCTGTTTAAACCACCAAAAGGGAGTGTGATGAACTGTATACGAGTAAAATTCTTACAATATTTCTACTATTTGTATAGGTTTCCTTGTATCTTGCCCAAAGGGTAAGTATGTTTCTAGCTAATTTTCAAGATGAATATTAACACTAGGGGAAACTGAGCCTTTTTATGTCACATGCAACTGAGCAATGGTATTCAAAATGTGTGTGTGTGTGTGTGTGTGTGTGTGTGTGTGTGTGGATTTATGTAAGTGTGTGTGAGACTTATATTAGTGAAATAATCATGTATTCTCTCCTCCAGACACTGGCTCTTCCCCTTCTTCCTCCACGGCCTCTGAGATAGGAGCATGAGCCTGAAGTTCTTCCCCTCGGCCTGCTCTTGACAGAACTTCCATCCAACGTCGCTGTAGCTCTTCTCCTTCAGCACTGAAGTACAGGGTTAGGTGACTCTGGCTAATCTTGAAAGCATGGCGCCGCTCAAGTCGGTCACATGACTCTGGAAGAGACACCTCAAACCCTATGAGAGGTACACTCCTCTGGGCCTTAACATCCTAGGAAGGGGAAGATAAGGGGGGGAGAAGGAACAAGGAACAAAGGCATTCAGCCAAACAAGTATATACCAAGACTTCCCAAGCATTACTAAAACTACATTAGTCACAATTTCCTAATTTGTTCTCATTAACTGTTTATCTCTTTGCATAAGCACAACTCTGACTGCCCCCAAGAAAAAACTGGGATGCTTTGCTGAATCCACAGTCTGACTTGCAAGACTGTGCCCTCAAATAAAGGTTCCATTAAATGTTAGGGAATATGGATTTTTAATAGAGAACCACACTAACATGCTTACAACCAGAGGCCAACAAGCAAACCAGCATGGAGGCTCAGCAGGTTATTCCCGAGACAGCGACAGGTCATCTAAACCAGTAGTTCTAAACCTTTTCTGTACCGCAGACCATACCATATGTTTACTTTTTTCACAGACCAGTAGAGTCAGATATTACCCAGTGTGTGTAATACAGTAAGTATAACATGTTTGCCATGCATTCGGTACTAAAATACATTTCAGTAACAGCAGGTGACTGCAATATGCAAACACCCATATGCACCCAAGATACCACAGGTAATGCCACAACAATTGTAACTGAAATTTTTAAATCTGTTTCTTTTAACAAACTTAAGGCTTTGATGGCTTCATTGCCGCGTTGTAAAGAATTTCTGCACACAACACGCACATTGTCTCGGTGTCCAAGAATTACCCGTCACAACAAATCCATAGCTTATGTAGGATGGATCACACTTTTGACTGAAACTTGGCTTGCTTTTCCAGCATTTTTCAGATAATTTGTTGCCTTCATTGTTTCTTTCACATGAGCAGCTCATAAAAAAAAAAAATCGTCTGCTGACGTTTGCTGAACAGCACTTTTCTTTTGCATCTATTTTGTGCACAACACAAATACAAGATAGTTGGCTTATGCTTATATGTGCATGCTCTGCATATATAAATCAGAACTAATGAATCCAACCTGATGAATGCAAAATAAGTAATAGAACTGAACTGAATATAGGCATAATTTGTTATTTTATAAATATGTATTACATTCTATGACTTAAATGCTTATAGCATAGATTTTTCTATACTACTCACAAAAATATTTAGGGCATTTATTTATATATTTATTAAATGGTCATTTATCGTTCATCCAGGAGATGCTTTAATTTTCTGCAGCCCAGCAAGCCTGTATTCAGTCCCCAGTTGATGAGAACCTCTGATCTAAACGAGCGGTATTTAGTAATGTCACTTGTTTGTTGTACTTAACCCTTGTTCACAAGGACTAAAAAAATCTAATAGCTGTTATGATAATGATATACATTTCTAATGATTGCAGGGTTATCCGAAATTGTTATTAACAAGGTCAATACTGATGACTTCTGCTCAAAACACATCAATGTCAAACATTCACAAAGTGCAAACATCTGAAATCCAGTACAGTGATAATCCATTCATTCATTATCAGTTTTGCCTATCCAGTGCAGGCCTGTGGTGGTCTGAGTGATGAATATGCAAGGGAAGACTGTAATTAAAAAATGGTGGTAAAAATGAGATGAGAAAGATAGGATGGAAAAACTATGTTCCCCTACCTGTGGGGCCCCATAAATGTACAGCACCAGGGGCTCGTTTTCGGGGATGACAAACCATGCTTTCTGCCAGCCGCGACCACTTCCTTTCTCCATGTGATGTAGGAAGCTACAGAGGACACTATTCTCTGCCACCACTGAGGCCTGTTTCTGTATAGGGCAAACACACACACTTACACACAGGCCCTTAAAAGAGACACTCGTCAAACAACAATCGTGAACTGAACCTGAACAATGTTTCCTAGGGAATATTGTGAGACTACTTTTGGATTTCTTCAAAGTTAACCTAAATGTAATACTCGTATTCAGCTAATACATAAAACTGTCAATTTTTGGCTGTCCAGGCGTGTTCTTAAGTCTGCGTCAAGCAAATGTTTGTCCTAGGGGAACCTCACCTCCAATATGGACCTGCGTCTGTATGCAGACTGTATCAGCCCGGCAGGGGAGGGTACTACCCCATGCAAGGTTGTGTAGCAGTCCACGCAAACACGGTTGGCCCGGTTGTTGTCATACAGCAGACGAGCCCGGAACTCCGAGCACTTTCCACACACCACCTTTAAAGTGAGACAGCAGCAGCTTGCTTAGTGTTAAAATTTACAAGGGCTCATATAGTAGTTCCCACTGAACTATGAACCTGCAGTAAGCAGACATGCCAGATTCTGCTACACAAGTGTTTAATATGTCAGCAAATCAGACTCCCTAAACACAATTAGCAGCAAAGAAGGGGGAAGAGTCTGAATCTGTAGCTGGACCCCAAAGCCCGAGACGTACATGACCACAGGCCTTGCAGTGATGGCGTCTCTTAGTAATGGAGTTGAATGGTTCCTGACACTTCATGCACAATGTGACCTCCTTCTCACGGATAGGTGTGGGGGCACGCTTCCCCAACTCTGTACAGTTCTGGGAGAGGGGAAGAGACACAGGTGGTCAGAGGGAAGTGAGAGGGGGGCATATAAAGAGCTAGACTGAAAGTAGCTCCATCGCTACACTTAAGGTTAATGGGAAGGTATCTCTTACTGGAGAGTTGGGAGGGGTGTATTCCTCATCCCGGGAAGAGCAGTTGAGCAGCCGGAAGGTTTCCATTGTCTGTTCATGTCTCTGAATGGTGGCTTGAATGGCCTGGGAGAGAACAGGGCCAATATATTAAAAAACAACTGAAAATGAATTGATCTGAAGTTTACAAAGCAAAAAATACAGAAAATAAATAAAGTTACCTGGACCCAGTCTTTCTTGTCCTCTTCAGTCCTACATAAATTTAAAAAAATGAGTTCAAACAAAAATCTGTACAGACCAAAAACATCTCTCATATATCACTCAAACACCTCTGTCTCTGGGTGGAACAGCCAGCTCACCTGGCCTGCAGCTCCAGGGAACGCTGCTTGCCCAACACCAGGAAAGTCCTGGGCAAGTTGACACCACTTGTCTCCTTAAGCTGCATAACAAAACATGAAGTTGGTACACAAAGTCAGTTACACTACTGGTGAACACAAGCAAGTGATGGAATCCTGCTGCTTGCCATTATACATGGTGGTATAACAGGTTTCAATAAATCATATATTTTAACAGCCACATAAATCAAGGAATATTCACCAAATCTAAATATTAAGTCAACATGACAACTACTGTGGTTACAACAGTTCTGGAATCCAAGTAGATCTAGTGTTATAGCAGGAGCAGTTAAACATTGAAATAACCTGCAATCAATGTTGTTTTATTTATTTAGATTTCTTTTAAACGAGTAAATAAAAAAAATTAAATTAAATCAAGGAACAGTTAAATAAAGAGAAAAAAAAAGAAATTGGACTCAGATCTTGCAAGCAATGACTCACCTCCATGCCATCTACATCAATCCTGGCCCTGACTCCAAACTTCTGACCAATCAATCGTAGTTTGGGCACACAGTATAGCAACCTGTCATTGAACTTCAATAGAAGTAGTTCAGGAAAGACATAAATCAGGCAATGCACACCAGTGCAGAATTGTAATTGTATTTTAACGATGTGTCAACAATGCTCAAGTACTTACCAGTATGAGGTATCGATCTTGTGAAGTCCCGTTCTTGGCTGACAGTTTGAGGATGTGCCCTTCCTTTATAAGCTCATTAGTGGGGTTCACAATGTCCTCCTCACCACCCAGCAACTCGTACACCTTCAACAGCTTGTGCATTCTCTCCTGAGAAACAGATACACAGACGCGCTAAAACCAGCATTGAGTCGAGAGGATACCAACCATCCTTGCGGAAACGCTTCTGGTCCGTGATACAGCTGCCCGATTGCTGAGGTGGGCTGAGGTGTTGGGGACCCCAAAGGTTCGGCTTTATATATGTGAGTGAAGGTATGAGATGCGTCAAACCTCAAGTAACACTTCCTTAATTTAAGGCTTATCAAATTTGTATTTTATTTGAAACACATACTGATAGTTGTATTCAAATGCAAAATTTTCTCTGAAGTATAAAAGGAGCAGCTCTTAATGAAAGACCTTCACCAGCAGCTACATATTAGTGAGACAGCTACCCTTAATTAGACTTATAAGCCCCTCCTAAGCAGCAGCATCTTTTGCACAGCTCTCAGGCTTGAGCAAGCTGCTGTGTGTGTGTGTGTGTGTGTGTGTGTGTGTGTATGCGCGCGTGTGTGTGAGTGAGAGCGAAAGGGTGAGTGAGTGAGCGAAAGAGACGGAGACAGAGCTGGTGGTGGCGGTAGAATAGGGGTGCTGATATGATCTGGGCTTAGCTCTATGTACTCACCATCTTTCTGATTGCTGCGTTTGAATGTTCTGCAGCTGTTGCTATTAGCTCCAGCGACTCTGAAAGGCAGAACTACTACATCAGAAAAGCATAAAAAACACACAACACTACAGTAGAAGAAATGCCTAGATGTTATAATTTCAGACTGTGACATGGCCACACAGACTTGTGTGTACAGTTTCAACTAAAGATCAGTGCAGAGGATGAGGTCCTCAGCTGGAGAAGCTGTGCTGTTCAGAGCCCAAAAGCACCAGGGTCACAGAAGTGGCAGGATAGCAGACTCACTCTGCGCATCCTTAAAGTCATCGGCATCCTGTGGCAAACGATGCAGATAGTCCTTGAGCAGCATTTCATAGCGCGGGATCCGTTGCACCGGCTCCAGCATGTGGTGCTGTAAGGTGAGGTTCCCACACATCTCCTCTTTCTGAAAGCCAGAATCAGAGATTGAGAAGTACATACATACTCAGAAAGTGTTTTAAAGAGACATACACATAAAGACACATGAGGGACAGAACTATGACTTACGAGAGAGCAGGAGACTTTAGCTATCAACTTGTAATTACTATTTAGTAGGATAGCATTTGTGTCGGTTAATTTTAGCCAAATGTTCAGATAACATTAAGCAGTCAGATACACAGATAACTAAACACATAGAGGACACATATCAATGAATAAAAATATGATATTATTAATAATTAATATCAATAGTATTATGAATAATAATATTAATAATATTAATAATCCAGGACCCAAAGACCAACTCAAAATTCACAACTTGTTCCACTTTATGTACCCAAGATGTATTCATATTGTGCAGCCCATAACTGTCGCTGATGGACAACCAAGTAGAACAGAATTAAGAGCTCACCTTAACTCAACTCACTTCTACACTATTAACAGGTAAAATCTGATGTGTTTGGGATCAACAAGATGTTCTACTCTGCATGTGTGTAGAGGATAAATCGAGCAACAGCTGGATGTAATGTTTGAGGAGACAATTATTTTGTCATTTAAAATTAGTTTTGATTTAGTACCTTATGGTCAAACTTGTTTTCCAAATTACAGTTGTATTCTGCTGGTCTAGTGAAGATCATACATGAAAAGCAGCAACGCTGAAGTGAATAGAAACTAAAGGACGAAAGCAATTTAAAAGAAACAACAAAATAAAGGAGCCAAAAACAGCACGTTTCACTATCTTCATGTTCTTCATCATTCGTTTGGATTGAGTTGGTTTTTCATATCATTTTGGAAATCAGTTTTTACTTCATGAAAACTACTCCATTTAATGTGCTTTCCCATTAAAACTGATTTCATTAGGCAACTTGGCAAAACGATGTTTCATAGGAAAACAACTATCACCTTATAAACATAACTGACTGTAGTTACTATTATTTACCCATTTACAAAGATAAGTAATTCAGGGTAAGTACCTTCATCAAAGCTACAACACTGGGAATGGGGATTCACATCCAAGTCCTTCGACTGTAAGGGGATGGCGCTAACCACTACTCTTCCCATTAGCCCACGTAGTCATTAAGTGCAGTCGAGTCAACGTGGACCCCTGCAGACTCTATGGATAGTAGCCCTGAATTGTGTATAATCTTCAGTTATTGATAAAGAGGTATACATAGCATTTATCTTCTCAATCCATCACATTACAGGTCTACCTCTTCTGCAGGTGACCTTCATCCTTTCCAAGCATGGTGTTGTTCTCCATTGATCTTTGTCTCAGCACAATCCATCCAAAGTATGAAATCTGAATCCTTGTCATTTAAGCTTCTACAAACAACTTAGGTCTGATCTCCACCAACAAAATGTATTCCTTTTGCAAGCAGTTGATGGTATGCACTATGCTCCACCATCATAATTCACAAACATCAATTTTCCTTTCCTGTTTGTTTATTGTAGAACTTTCACATCCACATGATGTCATTGTTCCATGGCTTAAACAAGTCAAACCTTTGTACATGAAGTTGCACCTCTGTACTTGAGAATCTTGTCTAGGTTCTTTATAGTTGTTCTACCAACAACAATTCATTGTCAAACTTCTTTCTTGGTTATCTGTCATCTCATTGTTAATCCTCAATCCAAGTAGGCTGAAGTTGTCGACTATTTATTTCTTCTTCAACAGTGAAATTATTGACTATACAAATTGTCAGGATCTTTGCTTTCTTCACATTAAGGTGTAAGCCCCTTTTAAGACCATCCTCTTCAATCTTGATAAGCAGACATTTCAAGTCGTCTTTGGTTTCAGCTAATAATGTCATATCTTTAAAATAGCAAAGGTTGTTGAATCTTCTGCCAATTTTCACACCACAGCTTCCCTCATATAGTCCTGCGTTTCTTGATTTACTCTGTGTATAAACCGAACAAATATGGAGAAAGTGTGCAGCTTTGTTATATACCTTTGCCAATTTTAAACCATTCTGTTTCTCCTTCTTCCATCTGAGATGTTGCTTCTTGATTGATGTAGAAGCTGCGCATGAGAAGTATCAGGCGTTCTGGTATAAGCATATGCTTTTTGAACTGGCCCAGAGTTTCTCATGATTCACACAGTCAAACACCTTGGTATACTCAATGGCCAATACTCCATAAGATAATGAAAATACTACAATTAGAAGTTTAAAAATTTTTGTGATGGTTATAATGAAAACTAGCTGGTAAATAAACAGAGAAATGTCTGTATTATTAAGCTGTTAAGCTTTTTTATTGAGAGTTAGAGTGGTAAAAAGTGACTTTGGAGTTTATTTGAATTACCTACAGACCTTCAGTCCCAGCTGTGTATGCATGCAAGATGAGGAGTTGCTTCACATGTGTATGTATGGGGCCATAATGACCTGTAGTGTACAGGCCCCCCGAGGGTCAGAGTCTGCTGCAATCTTCCATGAACTGTTGTCCAAGTGAAGGAGAAAGGTGCTATGTTAGTATTCTAAAGGTGCATGGAGGAATCCTTTGAAGGCACAGTCAGGCTCTGGCCCCAGGCCCATTAGTATTCCCCCCCACTCTTTGGGCCTTTTTGATCTCACAGGTGTCTCAAGGTGGACTGGGTAGTCAAAGCCAATATTCCCCCTTCTTCTGTTGAGCGTGTCAATTATTCAGAAGCCTTGCTTTCTGAAAAAGGTTAGACGTAATTACTCCAGGTCTTCTCACATCAGAAATGACTGCAGTGCTCACTGCTGTCATCATCTTAAACAGGAAAAAAAAACAACAAACCCTTTCCTCATAACATATATTGAAGGCAAGAACAAGGAATCCACACGGTACAGAAATCACAGGTGGAACACTCTGGAAACAAAACTGAGCAAACACTGAAAATCTTAGCTAAACAATGTAAAAGTTTTTGAAGCCTTTTACAACAACTAATAGCCACATTTCCATTCAAGACAATACTAAACATCCAGAATAAAATTAACAGCATTGTAACATTGCCCTTGTGCATGTTGATATGTAAAAGTGTTGTACAATGTATAAATAACTATTTTTGTATAGCTGCTTCCCAACATGTTTGTGATTGCTTAACACCATATAGTAAAAAGGAAAATGCTTACATTATTAGTAAGAATAATGTTACACAGTTAGAAAGGTATCAGAATGCAATGAGGAAGAGAAAACAAAATTTATAAGGCTGGTACAGGAGGAAAAGAACTTTTGAGAGTCCAAGGTGAACTGGCTGCCTGGTTCTGAACATGTAAAATGTCTATTTGAAATTTGAAGACTTTACAGCACCACTTCCCAACCAGGACTCCTAACTCAACGGTAGTAAATGTAATTTTAGCATGTATATCAAAGGACTAAAAACCATACAAGCAATAGCATAATAAACAGAGACTAAGTTCACTTTACAGCTAAAGTGCTTTATACTCTTAATTCATTCTATAAACACAGTAAAACAATTTCATTTTTATGCTTGTGTCAAGACTGTTGTTCAGTTGACATGGTCAATCAGCTGCTACAGTAGTTCACTGATGAAAACAACAGCTGACAGTAATAACAGAGGTCCCACTGAAGGAACAAATGATTATTCTTTGAAATGTTATTCCGTTCAGCATTAACTGCTTTGTCAAAATTTAGAATTGGACAAATTCAGAAGTACCATGTATCTTGCCATTGTTTTACTGTGATTTAAAAAAGCCCTGTCCCCAATATATGTATCCAGAGATGAGACTGGCAATGGGGGCTCCCTGTCTTAACTATTAATCAGAGAAACAAATAAGAGCGTTTCATATTTTCAGTTTTATATTTGTGTTAACATTATATTTTATGTTTTATATTTCAGCAAGTAGTGGTGCCACTTAAAAGCAGTTAATGGGTGTCTGAGTGTGGGTTCAAGTACTCAGTGTGTGGAGTTTACATTTTCTCCCCATGTCTGTGTTGACTTTCTCCAGGTGCTCCGGTTTTCTCTCACGTTCAAAAGATATGCGTTTCAGTTTATTGGTCATTCACAATGTGTGCATGTGTGTGTTTGTATGGGCGCCATGTGACGGACTAGTGTCCGATCCAGGGTAGTCTCCTATTTTGGCACCCAATGATTCTGGGATAGGTGCTGGACCACCACGACCCTGACCGGGACAAGCAGGTAAGGATAATGGATGGATGTTTCTTTCATTCCATCATAAGAAAAGCAAAACTGATGTTAATAGCAATACAGGGGGCGTGCTCACCTGAATACCATGGATGATAGCCTTGAATTGGGAGGAGCGCTCCATCCAGGTATTAACCAGCTCCATAGCTCGGTCAAAGTTCTTCACGTATTCCCCATACATCTTGAGGAATGGTGCAAGCTTCTGCAGGATGTCCCCGATACGAGGGTTCACGTCCCTGGGGAAGTAGGCCCAATGAGCATTTGCAGCAGAGGAGCTAGAGAGATCCTGTGTCATGGCACTACAGCCCACTTTTCTAATGTTTTCACTTCTTTCATCACCTTCAGCAATTGTTTCTAATCATATTGTCTTGCATGTTTGGGAAGAACAGCTTGTATTACAATTTCAGTTGTCAAGTGTGTGTGTTCCGTAAAGGACACTAAAACAATCTTTGTCAACAGGAACATTTGCAACATTTGCAATTACTGTGTTCTCCACTGCTTAACTCTGAAATGTGTGGGCAGGACTAGTTATTATATTTAAACTGTGATTAACCGAACGTGTGTGATACCCTGAAGAGAGGCTTCTATCAACTTGTTACCCAAATCTGGCTGCTGTTATGTGGACCTATTTTAAATTATAGGTTTATTTTGCGTAGAAAAGCCACCCCAGCCATAAAGCTTTCTTTTTTCATATCTGATCTAGTTAATGTATACATAGTCACTTGAGAGCATATGAAAAAAATGGGCATAGGCTGATGAAAATACCAGAATCCTCAGTTTCTCTCACCATTCCTCCATGCGCTTCTCCAGGGCAGGCAGCAAAAACTGTTGGTGGAAACAGTAGATGGAACAGATGTTGGCGAAGATGCCCATGACCACCTCGCAGGGGAAGGAGCCGCGGAGGCGTGCCTCCTCCATCAGCTGGGAGCAGAACACCTGGTCGAGGAGGTGCAGCCGAGACACATAGGCCTTTTCCGTGTGCAGCAACTCATTGGCAATGTTGAAGACCCTCTGCTGGACGGATAACTAGGAAAAATTTACATAACACATCCTTACTTAAGAGCAGACTTCACATGTAAACTGTTAAAATGATCCATAACTCTAATGAGCTGATCCCTATCACTTGTGCATATGCTATAGAACTGATGAGCCAACCTACTACTCCGGATCCCTACAGGTCAGATGAAGCTCTTGCAACACCCTGTAATGTACATGCTGTGTGAATACATGTTTTTCTTCAGTGAAACTGAATAATCTGCGTTGAGGTGAAATTAACTCAAAACTGAACACCGAAATATATTAATTTAGATACTATGATCCTTACATCAAACATAGAAATGGTTATTTGTTGTCATTTTTAAAAATATGATAACCATAATCAAAGCAATTGTATCACACCATAAAAAAAGAATGAATGAGACTGGTGCTTCTTTTGTAAAATAATATGGAAGGCAGCTGCTCACCTCTGAGGAGTCCTGTCTTTCAGTCTTGGGCAGGGCAAGGGGCTGCAATGTTGTGGGAGTCAGCTCACTTTCATCTCCACTTCCCTCCTCCATGTCACTGTCCCCCTCCGAGTCCCTTCCTCCTTCTGCGGAGGGTGCCCCTTCACCCTCTGGCCCCTCTGTGCAGTTACAGGAGTGGATGGAGGAAAGGGCAGGGAGAGGCTGGGCAGGGCTGAAGGGGCACATATCCCTCCCATGTCCTGCTCGCTCCTCGTCCCCAGCAAAGCAAAGCTCCTCGCTGTGGGATGGCGAACTGATGCTGTCGATGCCACTGTCCCTGTTGGCCAGTTTGCCATCCGTTTGTGGTGGGGGAAGGGACAGGCGCTCAGATGGAATGCCTGACTGGCTGGCTAGGAGGTCCCTCATCTCCAGCGCATCAAGCAGCTTGTCAGAAAGGCTGTAGCCAGATTCGAGAGAAAGCCGCCTCTCTGAGCACGAAGCCCCCAAGTCCTGTTCTTCCTGCCTGTCTTCTCCACCCTCCCCTTCTCTATCAGAGTCACCGTCCTGTGCTTCATCAGCCACTGCTGGTGCCATGGACTGGGCTTCCGGAGGCTCAGGACTAGATGGGGAGGCTTCTGACGCCGGGGGGGTGGCCACGCCTGTTCCTAACTGTGGCTCTGGGACTCTAGGAGTACACAGTGCCCCTCCAGTGATATCTGGGACCACAATTATCTGCTCCCTGTGAAATGAGCATAAACTTGTAGTCAGCATTCAGTTTTCCGTGGGTTCTAATCCTTTTGATTGAGTAACGTGAATATGGAGTTGAGAGGGGGTTTTTAAAAAACTGTTAATTCTGGTTGGTGCACCAAATATCATTGACCTTCAGATGCAGTAACCAGCTAAAAGAACAGTGAGCAACTTGAACACTTCTGATGCATCTCTTACCTCTCAAATTTCTCAATGAGTGAGAGAACACAGGACGGAGACAGGGTCCCATCACCACGGGTCAGGGCTGCACGGGCAGATCGTGGATCTGCTGGGAGTGGCCTTGAGGGTGGAGGTGGGAGGGGCTTGTCTGGGGCTCTTGGTCTATGCCCAGTTTGCAGATGAGGTGGCTTTGGGGGGACTGTGAACAAAAATCAAAATGAATGTTTTACTGCAGGGTGCTTACAGCCATGCAGAGTAAAAGATGGGAACTGGACTACCTTGTGGTTTGGGGCCTGGCAAGGGGGGGCGTGTTTTTGGGGTGGGTGCAGTTATCTCCGGGACTCCCCTCTCAGCAGTCCCATTGCAGTGTCTGGGCCCCAGTGGCCCGGGATCTGAGGAGAGACGCTGGGGGGTCTCATGGCTCCCAGCACAGGGGCCAGGCTCCAAGGAGAGGCTCTTTGTGAGCAGCCTAGGACTGGAGGAAGAGGAGCCTGTAGGGCAGATGGGGTCAGAGGGTATGAGCTTAGGTTACTTCCAATTCCCACTAACACCACAAAATGTGTTGTTTTTGCTCAAAATACCAGTTCTGGTAATGAAAACAATGGACTTTTAGCAGCTCCCAGGAGATTCATTTAAATATCATTCAAGTCCAACAGTAGATTGCTGGACTGATGGAGAGAAATTGAGACAACTTCCACATGAAGCACACACTTGACCCACAATTCCCCTCTGTCTGAGTGTGCAGCACCAACAGCATTGATGTACAAGAGTTATTCAGAGCTCCCAGGCCACCCATAACATGAGGAGTGTTTAATTCCTGACCTAGATTTCAAGTTGCAAACTTCAACTGTTTCAATCTCATTCTGCACTCCACAGAAGATACTGTTCTGTG
The DNA here is from genome assembly GCA_900497675.1 of Arapaima gigas. Classification (NCBI taxonomy): domain Eukaryota; kingdom Metazoa; phylum Chordata; class Actinopteri; order Osteoglossiformes; family Osteoglossidae; genus Arapaima; species Arapaima gigas. The sequence goes on along the minus strand of UFQX01000268.1, from coordinate 165,939 downwards.
TGTTCTGTTCACACTTGTTACAACAAATGAATTTCAACGTGCACTCTTTGACATGATGGTACCAGACAAGTCAAGACCTGTCGTGCACAATGAAATACATTGTAAGGGTTCTCTTTGACTGTCAAGTCTAAAACCCTGTGGCAATGAAATTATCAAGCAGTCTATAAGTATACAGCATTTTTCAGGGTTCAAGTATGAAGAGAGGCAACAAGTAAGTGTTTTGGCCTTTAGTTAGAAGAGTGCCAAATTTCACCATTGAATTTTTCGGGAGATTGTTCAGGCTTTGGTGCAGAATCACAGCTTACAGCTGTAAAAATATTTCACCTGCATTCTGTTGAGCAGAGGAACACGAGAAACAGTGAAGTGTTGCACGAGATTACATTCGCAAATGTTTAGTAGGTCAGTGTGTTGATGTGGGGCTGCAGTGTGTTCAGTGGGTCAGTGTGCTGCAGGAGGCTCTCTGTAGTAGTTACCAGCAAGCCCAGCATCAGAGCAACCCTACGCTCTACTTCAACAGCCACAGCAGAACCTCAGGAAACCCCAGAGTTCGCTCCCATGGATGTCTACCTCCCAGTGGGAGTAGCAGCAGAGTTTAAAAACACTTTCCCCCCTTTGTTTTCCCCTAAAATGGCTATGAAAAGCAAGCGAGAAAACAAGAGAATGTTTTCCAAACTCCCAAGAAAACTCTTAAAGTGGCATGGACAGGTCATCCAGTAGGCAGGCCTGCTGTCTGGGATGTTGCCATCTTAAAAGAGCAAGCCTGTCCCCCACATGGCCCTAATTGGTTCCGTATGATGATACTAGACCTATTTCTCCAGACCGGGGGGATTAAATGAGTTCCACATGTTTTGCTAAAATTGTTTCTGTGAAACAGACTCATAACAGCAAACCCAAGCTATTTTGGCCCCCAGTTTGCCTTTAAGGTGTTTGGTCTAATATATTTAATTTTTCCACAAAAGGTCAAAAAGAGCTTACAATATCCAAACAGAAGAAATACTGTACTGCTATTTTGAACAAATCTGACTTTGAGAAAAACACTCTTAGAAATCTGACAAATGAACGTCGGTGGCAGTATCATTCACACCATAATGCCAACATCTTCCCTGTTGTCCTCTGACTTTCAGAGATAATATGGCACCAGCTTGCAACTTCATGATAAGCAGCAACCTCAAATGCACCACTGTCAATGGGATCTACAAGCCAAATGGTTGTGATAATAGGGGGAGTAGTAGTCTGCAGGAAAATCTGTGTAGCAAAAAAAAGCATCAACAACCAATAAACATCCCATGGGGCCTCAATAGCCTCTTAACCAAAGTCAATCAAAGACCAGTTTAAAAATGCTTTAAAATATCCTGCTCTCACATTTTAACATTACAGCCATTTACTATTTCCAGGGATGCCATATTTTCATTTTTGCAATTCTTGACTCAGCCTCAGTCTAGTTTAACACATTCAGTGCCCAAGATACCATGTAACCATTTGACTTTAACCATTAGGCTTTGGCACAACCACAAATGAGAAACAAATAAGTATTAACATGACGGATCAACAGAACACGTAAGGATCTTGGCCTTAATGTAACCCAGGACAAGCAGCATTATTCACAAATTGCTTGTGGTAATAATCCCTCTGTACTGGGGCCTCTATTCCTGCCTCCACGTTGCATTTAATCCACCATTATGATTGCACACACTACCCATCAAGCTATACCAGATGAAATACCTACTACATATCACCAAAACAACTTGTTAAACATTTAACTCAAACACTTTCTGACAAGGTTTTTGCTGCATTTGTGAAATACTGCTGAATGCATTCTACAAACTATTAAATTACCTGTATCTAAAATCTACTCTGACTTTCCAGCTAGCGGACAGAATAATCTCAGAACTGTCACAGAAGGAAAAAAAGAAACAAGTTGCCATAAAAACAACTAAAAACAATAGAGCAGACAGCAAGTGGTGCTGTGATTAGAACCGTTTCCTGGCAAATAAAACACTCAGGTTCAAATACGACATTCTTCTACAGTACCCGTGAACAAGGTACTTAGGTACTTGTATAGTATAGCGTACAGAGCGTGCTATGCCGTAACACAACAATAGCATCTGCCAACAGTTCTACGAAGACATATACAACACTATGACAAGATCGAGCGCTTATGGCTTATACTGTACATGAAAAATGTTATGGAAAAACATTGCATGTGACATCATAGCATAACGACTGCCTAAGGTGAATGCTGTACGAGATTGTGTGCTATGACACGATGGCATCGGCCATGCACAGCCAGCTACCATCTTCTCTCTCACACCATGTTACTTATTCTCATGAGCAGTAAACACCATCCTACAACTGCTGCCATATCCCCCGTAGAATCCACCTCGGCACCAGTTGCACCACTGACTGAGGACTGGCCATCAGCGAGCCCAGCAGGCTTACTGATGGAACAGTCACAAGAGATCATGTCACTTACGCTTATTACATCTTGCTTTTGTACAGAACAGAATACTGAAGTATTCCTAAAAATGCTATGAAAATACTTTATTTTTAAAAAGGTAAAGAATACAGTACTGCATTACTGAATAATGATATGTATAATATACCATAATGTGTCCAGAAATAAAGCGGGTTAAAAACATCTAAAAAATGTTTGAAAGGAAGTCGCTGTGTGGTACACTATACACCTAGAAATAATCACGCTTATGAGTACAAACCGACTTACAATCAATGCTATATATGACCTGGCCATTGGTTACCCTAACCCAGTGGTAAGCTGAGGACAGCCTGTAATGTTTATATTAGGGATAGGGCTAGGTGTATGAGTTTGTTTCATCAGAAATGATGACCCCACAAGCTGTCTCTGATCATGTCAATCAATTAATCACAAATTTATTTTTAGTTTAACTTAAACAGAGAAGCCAATGACGGGTAAGTGTGAGCCATTGTTTTATTTTAAATCACTAGTGATCTTTTTTTTACTGACCTTTCACACAGCTTTACAGTGTATGTCACAGTTTGCATCCCAGAACAGCTGTCATAAGCTCACACAAATACCTTGAAGACACGCTGCAATAAGAATTGAGTTGGCAAAACCAGTATTAAAAAAATCCTAAAGAGTGTATCAAAGGGCAAGTCCTTGTTTCCAAAAAGTCATCAAAAACATAGGCAGGTTTACAGAAGCCTGCTAAAATCTATACAACAAACCTACAATACACAAAACTACATGACATTAACTGACACTGTATATGGCATACCAACACCCACAAAAACCCATGTGTAACAGCGTTATTAGAAAGTATTTTGTTTTTAAACAGCTGGATATTTCACAGGACCTAATCAGGTTAAGCAACTAGGCTCCAGCATCCAATAGAAGGACACCTCCAGGGATTCAAACCTGCAGCTTTCTGTAGGCAAGCATATACCCTTAATTACTATGGTACTGGCACTCCCTGCACACAGCATCACATAGAAATGTTCGCCTTGACCTCTTCCACATGCATTAGATGCCCAGCTGGCCTAGAGTACATTTTCCTGCCCCACTTCCCAAATTGACACTAAAAGGCAAAAAGGGGGCTTTCAGAAGGCAAAAGGACAATCGGGCTAACAGCAGAAATTCAACATTTTAGGTCATAAAAATAAAAATGTTGATTATCTTAATTACCCAAAGGGAGCCTGATATTAGCAACATGATAAAAATGGCAAAAGACAGTAGGGTACCAGAATCAGCATATTAAGAAATTTGCTATATTATTCTTTCATCATTTTATACATCCCCACCAAAATATGTAAGCTTAGCTGAATCGAGTAACAATTTGTCAGATGATTTCTGTAGATTAAGTTTATTTTAAAGACTATATTAAAAATTAAATGGAAAACGGCACATCCACACAAGTATTGTTCAGATGTTTAAAGATTTCAGTTCATTCAAAATTTTTAAAAAAAGGCTCATCTGGCAAATGAAAATAAGTGGATTTCCCGGAGCTTTCTCACATTGTTCTACAGACAACTCCCTCCTAATTTTCACACCTGGTTTATGATGAGGATGGGTGTTCAAGTAAGGGACTATTCAATCACTCTTCATTTTGAATCAGAAAACCCCTTCATGCACCAGTAGGCAGGACAGCAGCACCCTATTGCCCATACTGTGGAAGTAACTGTACTAGTGTGACAGCAGCATGACTGGTACCACTGGCTTTTTTAAATGCATCTAAAGAAGCAATTCATCATATATCTGGAATACATTTTAAATAATCGATTTAAACAGTCATCATTTAAACAAAAAATGGCATGGTTACATTATATGAAAGAAGAAACTATGTTAAGTGATGACTTAGACCACTAAATGCATCACAGTTCTGCCACAGTCGGCCACTGGAGCCTCCATCTTTGTGATCATCTTGTCTGGATGTGGTGATGATGCGTAAGTGAAAGTCCACAACTCAGTTAGCAGGTTGTAGAAAAATTTTTGCTTGGTTAAAGATCTGGCAGGACATTCAGAACAGTCTGTCATGTCTGCGTTTCTCCGATTTCCACATCTGGCAGCTGGCCGGTTTATGTAAAGCTCAAAGTTGAAAATCCCAGCTAAATGAAAACTATTTATGTCGCTTAAGTATACAAAAAAAGCTCCCCACCTGTCAAAAAGACAGTTTTTGTTTTCACTGCCCCACCTACTGCCCAAGTATGGTAAAGTGATACTGACTTCAGCTCTTAAAGCATCATTTGTCCAGATTCAACAGACATATTACAATAAAATGTAATTTGGAGACCTGATGACATTTTTTGTTATCAACTTTAATAGGCTGAAATTAACACCTTGTACCTGATGTATTTTTGCAGGTCTCCTTGCTGCAAAAACAGGTGAAAAAAACCAAAATATAATTCACCTGCATACATATGAATCAGTTATACACCTTCATTAACATTGATGAAACTCAACTATGAATGTCCAATGTGTTGGCACAACTTGCTGTTCAACAACCCATCCATCCACCGTTCATCATTAACTGTATTTTACGACCAATAAGAAAATGCTGACTTCATGTAAACCTGTGCAGTCTGACACACCCCCTGCACAGTATGTCCAGATGAGTGTTTGCACACATCAGTGTCTCTGACTTGCCCCAAGACACAGGTTGCAAGGACTGCAAGAGCAACGCTGTCAGATAAAACAGGGCATGATTCCTTCGATTGATGATTCGGTTTCCCCTAGATCCATCCCAGGCTGATGTGTACATGTAGCTATGATGTCTGTGAAATACCATGTCTGCATGATCGGCACATCCAGGTCACCCTGAACGAACAAACACTCAGCTAAAACGAATCCTTAAATTCAGTTTAATAAACCCTAACACACAAAAACACACATTCGTCTACCAACCTGAAGGCAAACACACTACCAGCAGCACAGATGCATTTGAGCAATGAGTGGTTATGACTGACTCAATCAACACCCTCCACACATTTGGAAATGACGGTTGTCATATACAATTATCCTGGCAGCACTCTGTAAATTGATTCAAAAATCGCATGTAAAAATAGTCACCCACACAGCATCAGGCAGGGAGATGTATAAATCTCAGTCATATAAAGCGAGCAAGTTTCCCCTCCTGCAGTGCACCGTTATTTCTACTAGCAGCCGTATGATCGAAGCTCACACATGCATATTTTCCTCCAGCAGAACTGCGGAAACAGCCTCTTGCATACACACCGCACAGCAACCGTGCCCGTCTCGTACCGCACACTCCACATACAGTGCATGGCGCACACATGACACACACATGCAGCAGACGGAGATGTGTGGAGCGTCTTACCCCGGAGCACACTGCTTTTGTCCATGTACATGGCGCAGCACAGCACGAAGGCGCTCATGAAAAGGCCGAGCGGGAGACGCGCTCCCTCGGGTCGCCGTCACTGCCGCCGCCGCGAAATGAACCAGGTGGATCTGCGCTTTAAGCCGGGGGCCCCGTCGCGGAGCGCGCGCTATCGTATAATGATAAAAACTGGCAGTCAAAAAGCCGGTCCACTCGGTGGCATCCTCACCGGCTCAAAAACAAGCGTGAAATCCAAGAGAGGCGCAGAGAAATGCGTGCAGCTTTAATAAAAAGCGCTCTGCGGACCAGCGCTGTCCTGGTCATCCTCGTGGCTGAACACCAAATCTTCACACACACCCCCCATTTTCCTGCCTTCAAATTAAGCTCCGTAATAACTAAAACACGACATCCTGCATAACCGTCACAGCAAACGAGACGTCAATATGTTACAGAAGCGCTTTTCCCGGCGGCCCCCGCCCCACAGTCCCTACCATATACCCGTGGCGGCGCGCTCACATGCGGTTCGACCCGCACCCCTCCCCACGCGTCTGTCTCTGCAGCCTTGCCGCCTTCCCACCCCCTCCCCTCCTGTCCCGTCCCCCTCCCCCTTGTTGTTTCCTTGACAACAAATTAGAGGCAGCGAGTCCCCGGCGGAAGCACCGACACTAGAGCACAGTTTACGTTCCGTCGGCAGTGTCGTCATTAGCTAACGGGCCGGTCCGCCGAACCAGCTCTTTTATAGTACACGTGCAGGTAGCGAACCCATCGTCATAAACCCCCCCCCCCCCCCCCCCCCCCCCCCCCCCCCCCC